>JAKTSB010000023.1:0-159892 GCA_030579975.1 Blastobotrys buckinghamii (nom. inval.)
AAAAAAAAAAAAAAAAAAAAAAAAAAAAAAAAAAAAAAAAAAAAAAAAAAAAAAATATTACTGTACTATGGATTATTAACTGATACACTTGACTAATTTTTGGCCTAAAAAGCTTTTACAAAATTAATTAAGCGGATAGAAAGATGGATGTCAATTTAAATTAAAAAAATTTTCGATCCAACTTTTGAGACAAGTTTTGCAAATTAGAATCAATATCGGATGAATCAGTTTTTTTGTAATTATTGAAGGTTACACAGGCCGGTGTATCTGCTATAAATCGTTTATTTTAATGTTTTTGAGTATTATTATTGTAAGTTTACAAAATTTGTGATCTGAGATTATTTTCTTATTTTTCTCTTGCTTATAAAGTTAGAAAATTAATTGTATTCGATAAAGTGATAAAGTTTGCAAATTGAATTATGATATATTACTCGAGTTAGTGGTAATCATTAACATTAAGGTTGTACAAGCTTTTTGTAAACTTGAGGCTGGTTGATGGTTCTACCGTTGTAACTTATTTTAAAGGTGCACCTAAATTTGATGTGGTACTTAATTATAATAAGCTCTGGAAAGGTTACAAAAATTATTTAAGTTATAATTATAGAAAACTTTAATTTAATCTTGGAATCCATGGATATGTGGGTTTATATATATTCAAATTGCCATGCATGGGATGTTTTGAAAATTTTGAACATTAATATCCTGGATACTTACTTGATCTAAATAGATTTCTTTTTGAGCCGGTCTAGATACTGACTGGAAATTTACCTATCAGTTGGAACTATTAATGTGTAGCATTTGACTGCATATTCTAGTTATAATCGGGAGGTAAAGATAAAGACCCATGTACATCGAAGCATTATAATTTAGGTCCTGATTATTATTACAACTGGGCTTTGTAATTAATGATAATTATTATCTCATGCTATCAGTGTATTTAAAGCAGCCATATATAAAACTTGACCATCAGATCATGGCACCTTTCAGCGGTTATAATTATAATACTAATATCCAATCATAACTTAATAATAATACCTATGTTCAAATTTCCTGAATCATAACAATCAATTAATCAATCATGGATAGAATAATGGGAACTCTAATGCTGATCACAGTACTAGGCCATACCAAAGCTTGGAAGGAAAATAAAATTCGATGGCAGCTAATATATCCATATATAGATAGAAGAATAATGGGTGTACGATAACGCTGATCATCAGATCTCGATATGCCTTTAAAAATACCAATATGATGGAAATCATATGGTTGTACGAATTAAAAGAAATTTATTAAATTTAACTATTGCCTATATATATATATATATATATATGCCTTCATTAATAATTATAATGTACTTGTTGATTCGAATTTTCTACAAGGATTATGCATCATGGTTATAAACTGTATTCTAATATCAAGGCTAGATTTTATGTGAGTAAGTACACGTATCTGACTATAAATTAATTCAGTCAGCGTACTAAGATTTGATAATTACGTAGTATATGGATCGTTAGGTTGTAATTGTATGTGCATTATAAGGGGTAGACACATCAATTGTCAGCCTTGCGCAATGTGCCCAAATGTCACAAAAACATGATTTGGTGCTTAAATGGGGTTTATATCCTTGGTTGCTACTGTACAATGATGATAGCTAATAATCCTTGTGGTGGTACGTACCATCCTAAATATGGTGCTTTCTCGGCCATGTATCAGGATTTTAGTGTTGCTGTGGCTTGTGGATATCGCCCAAATTCGAAGAGATTTTATAGGCAGGCACCCTGCACACAGTACCGGTAATAAATTTATTTGCAGCATGTGCGCATGGGCTCCACTTCGAAGTGGCTTGACATACCGGTCATTATATTGAGAACATGATCAATTGGAGATTAATACGCCTCCTTGCTATATAGTAAAAGGTACTGACTGTTTAGTCGAAAGGTATCACGGAGATAATATGCAATATCTAATTAATGTGAACAGTTGGGCAATTTTATAATTATAATTAATATCATTTGACGAACTCATAAAGGTTTAAAATTAATTAAGTGTATAGTACAACTTAGTCAATTGTTATAAATATATTATAGCTATATAGGATATACAGTTTACGGCTCGAGCTAAGGATAATTAACTATATCACTTATACAATATAACCATGTAGCAGCAGTAGAAGTTATACAGTGGATGTAGCTATATATATACTTGTTAGTTTATTAACAATTATAAGCGCGTACATTCAAGTATTTATATATCTTAAAACTAAATGTTGTTGGACTATAATCGTAATCCATTGCGGCTAAGAATGAATGAATATATATTCTGAATCTCCAAATTTGACTATAATGAGCCTACTGTATATATATACTGCAACGAGCCTAGAATCTGTTTCAAATAAAATTAATGTCTACTGCTGCCATATGATAAATTTAAGGTGGACTGTACCATACCAGTTACACGAAACATTTAGCTGGAAATTTTTGTATAACTATGCCGATCTACACGACAATCTTACGCGCTTGTGCTACATATGTTTATAAACGCACTCAGCTATACTTCAGAAATCAACTTAAACTGATACTATATATGTGTACCATGGCATGCAGGTAATATCAGATGCACAATTGTACGCCACATATATATCCATATAGCTACAAAATTTTAAATTTGAGTTAAGATTAAAGCTAATAAACTGTAACTTTTTTTTAGAAAAGTTATTCGATGCAGAAAATATGAAAAATGTGTTTATTCGATGAAATCTTTGATACAAAAAAACCTTTTTTTATAATGGTATACATGTGCACAGTTACAAAAATGCAACTTAATAACATATATATCTACTAGCGTCATATATCAGCACACAATAAATACACAGTATATAACAAGATTACAATTAGTTGAAACCATTTAAAAAACCGCATGCACCTGCATTTATAGGCATAAATGTGCTAGAACTCTTGAGTTGGTATATAAATTTTGGAAGCTCGTAAATTTCAAATAATAGAAATTTTTATAAATGAATTATAATTTGGATTCGAGCAAAGGTTTTTCCGGTCTATACCCGGAGAGTTTTGGTCGTTGGTAAATTTTATGTGATTACTGCAGCCTTGGTATTTGATTCAAAGAATATATATCTATAATTGATCGCACCATATTGAAATTGATACATATAGTGACAATCATGATACTAAGCAGTTTCAACATGGGTATATATAGTAGAGCTCCAAAATACCATTCAAACTCAACTCCTTATTTCAACTGAATTCATCCCTCTATTTTCTGTTTTAAAAATCTAAACTTTAACCAGAGTATTGTTTCATATTTTAAATTAATTATAATAGTGTGAGCGTAGCTAAAACAATTCCGTCACGGAATATTAAACAAACAAATGTTAACCTGACCAACCGGCGATGATCAATTTCCAGATTTAAGCAATGAGCCGCACGTGCTACTGAAATGTAAAAAAATCATGCCAATGAAATATTTAAGCTTTGGCAATTTATGATTGGCCGAGCACACAGCAAGTCGCGCCAATAAAAAAATTTGTCCCAATAAACTGACACCATAAGAAATCACACATAGAGAATTTACACTTTGTAAAATTGGACCGCTGAAGAAAAAGCTACATTGTATACCATACATAAAAAATTCGAAAAAATTCACGCGGTTCTTACCCGCTAGAACTAACTCCCACCCACCCAAAAACAAGAGATTTTTTTTCTCTCCATTCTCTTTGGTCAATTTTTTTTTAATTTTTTCACTTCGTCTTTTGATACTCTTTCCTGAATACATTAAGCGTTCTTCTTAACTATTCAACATATAAACCTCATACAACACATAATAATACACAATGCTAAGAACACTAACATCATCAGCACGACCAGCCATTGCAAGAGTTGGCTTGCGAACCACTGCTGTTCGGTCAGCTCATGCAATTTCTCAACCAACTTTAATGAAATTAGAAGACAGATGGGAAACTATGTCAGCTGAAGAACAAAACGATATTATCAGTCAACTAGCTGAACGACAAAAAGGTTCATGGAAAGATTTGACCGCTGAAGAAAAGAAAGCTGCTTGGTACATTTCATATGGTCCTTGGGGTCCACGACGACCAATTCATCCACCAGGTGCAAGTAAAAAGATCTTTTTGGGTGTTTTGGGCATTGTTGCAGCAGCAGCTACTTTATTCGGTGTTACTAGATTGATTTCTGGCCCATTACCATCTACCATGTCTAAAGAATGGCAAGAAGCTTCTAACGATATTTTGAAGAAACAAAAAGCCAATCCTTTCTCTGGCTACGATCAAGTTCAATCTCCTTCTCGAGGTTTACCAGAACAAGAAGACGACGAATAAATTTGCGACTAATTTATTTTGTTTAATTTAATATATTATTTACCTTACCATCAAAAAAAAAAAAAAAGAAAAAAAGTTATGTAAAGACTTGTTTTGTTTCGCTAATTATTATTATTCCCGTATTAACTTTCAAAAAAAAAAAAACTGAAAATTACTATACACTGTCATAATTAAAAATGCTCTGGTTACCGTAGCTCAATGCTTTGAAATTTCAATTCTTGAAAATCCAATTGAATCGTCTATTTCATAGATAGTTGTTTGTTTACTATTTCAAAGTTTTTATTGTCGATTCATAAGCATTACTTAATTGGAAAAATTTACTGTGTATTTATTTAGGGATCAAAATAAAAGTGGTGTGTATTTTTTAGTTCTCGCTTCTTTAAACTAGTTGACGCTCATTGGAAGAATTTACTCAAGCTTTAAAATTTCTAAGCCGTGGCTCCCGTTCCCCGACTTTCCAGCACTGAAACATCTATAGCTTAATTAACTGAAATTTCAATACCTACTGTATATATAGCAGGAATCCTTTTTCAAGCTTTGTGGGGCAGCTTGAAAGGCTAAATATTGGGTGTGAAACAATGTACCTGTTTTCTTCTCTTTACTATTTGTTTGGATTAGTGGATCAGAGTTGTGTAGCTGTATCCTATGGGCTCTGGCGATTACCAAGTATCTGTTTGTGGGTAAAATATATGTGCTTGCTAGACCTGATTTTAATTTTAGAAAGCAAATTTCACCTTTTTAAAAATTAGCCCAGTCTTATTCACCTATATATAAGCTTCATGTATCTAACTTAAGCAATGATTTAAATTGAATTCTAGTTGTGACCCATATGAACTGCTGTGTACTTTCAAAAATCTAGGTTGGTAGTTTAATCATAGCTGTTTGACGATAATAAGGGTCAATTATATGGAAATAGCAATTAAAATTCATCAGGGTACCGCTTATCAACCCGATAGCTATAGCATATACCAATATCATTAGCCATGGCATTTATCAATTTATCAGATCGATTGGAGCCCACATGTACAAGTATAATTCAAATACCCTCGAGGATCCTACACTTGCAATTTATATATTTCTGGCCCAACAGTTATCGAGTTAGAATAATTGATAAGTTATATATTTTCTGTAACTGCATTATTACATGGTCTTATGATGTTCATAGTAAAGTGAGTTTGTGGAAGCCTTCAAAGCCACTACATACTCAATGATTTATTCTTGTGTTTGAGCTTTGCTAAGAAAAATCCGGGATTTGAAGCTATCATTATTCCAAACAACTCCCATCAAAGCTTCCAAAAGATAATCAGATTCATGACCCTATGGATACTACTGAATGCATTGATCTTAGATAGAAGTTTGGTTTTATTGTAGCCATTCAAAAGATCTCATAATCATTTACAAATCTATAATGTGAGCTTTCGTATACTGGATTTTAACTCAATTTAGATTCAAGCGTCTATAAAAATTCCGGGAATGTAAGCCTGGCATGATACATCCACTTTATCTGATTGCCTCGATAAACTTGATCTTGCATATGCTGCGTATCATAGATCTACATTTCAAGTTAACATTTGTGGTAGCTCTATCAATAAGAGACATAACCTTAAACTTGAAAATCATCAAACAAATTCACTATTGAATAATTCATAATAGTCTTGCTAGATTTAGTACTATTGTTGCTATAGGTAAAGTTCAATTAGCCATCTCAGAATTTAGAACTTCTGAAAAGTACGATTCCCATATTCAAGCATCACTAAGATAAATCCGGGAATTTGAAGTTGGCCTCACTTTTCTAGATTTTCCAACTGGCTCAAAAAATTGATTGGACATATACCTGATGCTACTGAATCATTGAAATATTTATTTTCTTTGCGTATTATTAGCCTATACATGAAGTTGTACCAACCCAAGCGATAAGAGTCGATAAGGGGCCTAATTTAGGAGGTGGATTTTACGCGTACAAATTGTTAACGTGTTTAAAAAAATCCGGGATTTTAAAGTTGGCAATATCTCTATTAAAGTCCATGATAAATAAGTTAATCCTCGAGACAATCATACTTATACAGTCGAATGATAAAGTTCTGCTAAATTTTGCATTTCTTTTGCCTAAAAAGCTCACTCTTGACTAGGTCTAAATTTGGCGATATTGTTGAGGAACGTGTTTTTTTTTGTGTGCCTAGGTTTCACTAAGAAAAATCCGGGAACTTAAAGTTATCACTATTTCACTATATATTTCAATAACCCCTATCAAGTTCTTAAATCTTGATTAAACTGATACATGCATCTGTGCTAATAAGCTACCTGATTGTAAAATCTAATATCATTTCTGCTGTTTAAAGGATAGAAATAAGGGTTTGCTTTTTGTTCAAGCGGTTCTTAATTACAATAGTAGATATTACTATTTAATGAACCATCCGAATCCATTACAGTTTTAATAAAGCCGTATACGATGTATAACAATACACTAGATTCGAATAAATTCTTACTAATTATATATATTGATCTGGATATTACCTTCTGCTCCCCTAAATCGAGTTAGCCATTCATTATCGGTGAATTAATAAATTCATTATTCTAAGAAGCTATGTCTATGGGTCTTTCGAGTCTATGTATACTAGGGCAATTATAACATTTACCTATATATGCTAGCTCGGAGAATTTCGCCAACCGGGTTTATCTGTGGATGCTGTATAATCTTAGTATTCTGCATCTAAATTTGCAGTAAACCTTTTACTTTCTTATGAGTTCTATCATTATATGCTTAGCGAGCTGTGTCAATAAAACATTCCATATAACTAATAAATAACTATAGTTTACTCAGAGGTATCTAACTAAAAGATCAAGCTCAATATTCGAAATTTCGGTATCGAGAGTGATGTAATTTATATATATGTTACAGGCTAGCTTATTGCAATCCTGAAATTTGAATTTCTCGAGATCTAATACATATCATATCAAAGCCTGTTTTAGTTAAGATATATCTAGATTCTAATTATTCCAAGGAACGTTGAGATAAGAATAATCTAGAAGCTTCAGCCCAGCTAGGTGGTCACTTGAAGTTCAGTATTTAAGTCGAGCTCATGGCCTGTGGAGCATCAAGATCTACAGCTATATATAGCATAATTTAGATTGATTTCCCAAAAATCCATTCTTCAGGCATATATGTAATTAAAATGTTAACGAAATAAAATCAATGTAATATCAATTAATCCGCTATTAAATCAGAACATAAAAAGAATCCACTTAGATATATATTTTAAATTAAGGCCTGTTCATGACCCATCTTTCATGAATTGTGATAAAGCTTGGTTAACATGCACAAAACATCCAGGGATGATTACGCAGCCGTTACCGAGTCACCTCACTTTTTAAAAACACTTCAGCAGGATCCGGGATTGAATCCAATTTCTAAATGTCACCTGCAGCCTGCGCAGTACAAAAGCAGCCGTGCCTACCCAATAGTTTTAAGCCTTAGTAAGGCTCAAATTGTGTTATGCTTCAGCCACGCAATTTGTACCCAGGCCTACCCTGATACGCTTTCCCATCTGCTTTCAAAATCAACGGCTGTGTACCTTAAATCTCTAGATTCCAACTTCAAAAGTCGAATGGGCAATTGATAGTTAGTGCATATTAAGATAATTAGTACTTTTTGATGGTTTACTTGGGTTCAGTAATGTATGATGGTTTACTTGGGTTCAGTAATGTAAGTAAACAACATCCTAGCGTATTTAACTATTATTTTTGTATACCGATACTAAGGAGAGAATTTAAAAAAACTGTGTCATCTCATCGAGATCTCGCTGATCAGCCTAGGGAGGTCTCAGTACTCTGGAACTTTTTCTCATTAAAAATGTATCCAGATATTCTAATTTAGAATACAGCTAAATATTACATGCAATATACATAAATATCGATTAAGGAGTAAACTTTGTCAATTGACAGCTCGATGCTGATTATGTAGACTTAAGCCTATGTTTATCATATCATCGCAAAAAATCTCTAGATCTTGAATAGTGAACTCATTATTTTTTTGGGGCAAACAAACAAAGCGGGTATATGAAATATTCAATCTTATATATATAATATCTAAACTTACAGTCATCAGAATTAAAATTTAGCTAATTTATTTAAGCCTGGGTTAGTTGTACCTAAATTTTAAAGGTCTTAAGGTACCTAGGCTATCCAATCTTGAGTTGGTCTCTCGATTGACAATATATTCCACCAAGGTATGAAAAGAGCTGTCTAAAAAATAATTTGCCAACTGGAGTATATATACTCTCTAGTGCTGTATTAAGGCTGGACTGAGCTGCGGAGTTAATTCTCATAAAACCATAACTGCCACAGTATATATATGTATACATAAATATACATAATGTCGATGAGCCTCAGAGACAACAAACTCTACGCCTATGCCATTATAAATTGGGCCAAGTTAATAGATTACGCTAGCCATATTCTAATGCACTATGGCCATTATTGAAAATTATCTAGGTGCTTCTCTCTTTTTTACTCTATGTTTATAGATAGTAAGAACTTTTTAATTCACGGTAAAAAAAAAAAAAAAAAAAAGCCCACATAATTCTCCAAACTCCCAAGAAATAAGAAGCCAGTTTTTGTATTCTTAAGTTGAAATTTAGCGTTTGTGTTTCTAAACACCCATCTTAATTTAAAAAAATTTATATTAGCGACAAAACCATTGATAAATTATCAACTTTTGCAAACATCAAAAAAGGCATCGATAGGACACTCAAAACATCCATTCAAAATTCAATTAAAACTATACCGATCTGCTGAGACAAAGTCTTAGTCGGCACATAAATACAAAAAAATAAATCACAATTTTTAACGGTTTTAAAAGCACTTAAAGGCTTTCAGGCTTGGAACTAAAATTGGGTAAATTTTTGTGGAAACGCTCGACACTGGTCTCACCGTAATAACGCACACACGCACCCGCTTTTTTTTTCAAAAAGTTCTTCCACCCACTTTTTTTTTTTTTTTTTTGCTTCCCTCATAATTTTTACAAAATCCACAAGAGAAACGCATCTTCTCTCTTTTTTAACTACCTTTTTTTAATCACTTTTGTCAAAAGAAGTGGACATTCAACAAAAGAAAAACTATTGAGAAGGAAAGTTAGCTACTCACAACAGACAGTCGCCGCGCCTATTAATATTCTGATACTACTTTAGTACTTTCTATTCGAAGTTTGTGATTTTTCTAAAGAGGGTTTAAATCCGAAACTTACTTTGGAACTGGATTTTTTGAGGCGGATTTATCAAGTTAAGATTTAGTTTGTTTAAATTATATTTCAGAGCATTTTTTTTTTTTAATTTTAATTCTCGTTATAACAACTTTCGATTTATTTATTGCTAACAACTTTGATTATTGAGTGAACGATAATGGATTATAATAATCTTAATAATCTCAATTTTCAGATTCCTCAAGGTGTTGGTGCACCACCTATTCCACAACAGCAGCAGCAGCAGCAACAACAACAACCCCAACAACAAAACCAGACTGTTCCCCAGCAGATTCCACCTGGTGGTTCATGGCGTGATACAGTCGCTCCTAACGAACGTCGATGGTTGGTTGTCAAATTGTATGTGTTCAATTGAAAGATAATAAATGACTAACAAATTCTAGGCTAGAAGTTTTGAGAACACTTGGTGGCACTTATGCTCAAGACAAGCTAATCAAAAGTGCTGATAATTATGAAAAACACATTTTTGAAACTGCTACATCAAAGGTATGTTATTATATTATATCAACGTGATGGTAATGATTATTTCTCTCTATTATCGCCTTTTCATCGCGCGGAGCTGAATTTTAATTGTAAAAAAAAAGGAGTATATATCTCTTTTTTACGCGTAAGGAGGAATAATATTAACCAGAACGTTAAAATTGGAATTGATACTAACAAGATTTTAGAGTGATTATGTTACCCAATGTCAGCATAAAATTGCATTTATTCAAGACCGAATGAGACGTAATGCTCAACAGCAACAACAGCTGCAACCTGGTCAGCAGCCACAACAACCTGGTCAACAAGCAGTCAATAACAACAACAATAATAATAATAATAATACTACACCAATGATGGCACCACAACAAGTCCCAAACTCACAAGTTCAACAACCTCAACAGCAAGGACAACAACCACAACAATTGAATCAACAAACCAATCAGGGTCAACCTCAAATTCAAGGTCAAGCAAACCAACCAGGTCAACCTCCACAAGGACAACAACAGAGAGGTATACCTCGTATCATCGGACCAAATGGTAACTATTTAACAGCACAACAATTTCAACAAATTATTCATAGCATGAGAGAAAATGGTCAAACTCAGCAACAGATTCAAGCTCAGGTTGCAAGAATGATTCAAAACACTCAGAGAGTTCAACAGCAGCAAGCTGCTGCTGCTGGAGGTCAACCTGGTCAAGCGAATCAACCTGGTCAAAATGTTAATAATAATAATAACACTAATAGTGCTAACACTAATAATCAAAATTTCCCAGGTCAACAACAGCAGCAGCAACCACCACAACAAACTAACCAATTGCAATCAGGTAATAATACTCAAAATGTTCCAACTCCACAAATGGGAAATACTGTACCAAACCAGCAAACACAACAACGACCAATTGTATTTCAAACACCAAATGGCCCCAGACAATTTGCTCAGTTGACTCAACAACAGTTTCAGCAATTATCACCAGAAAATCAACAAAAATATATGAATACTATTAGAACTTTAAGAGCACAACAGCTCCAATATAATCAACAACAACAGAATCAAAATCAAACTACAAGTCAAAATCAGACTCAACCAAGTACAGAATCACCTATGCAACGTCCAATTTCACAGCAAGGTATGCCACAGGCTGGTCCTGCTGGTCAATCTCAATTCCAACGACAACAGCAGCCTAATCAACCAAATCAATTACCACAAAATCAAGGCCAAAATCAAAATCAAAGCCAGACCAATCAGTCTGGTATGCAAAATCAACAGCGGCCACAACAACAAGTTCCACCACAACAATTGATTGATATGGATGCTCAAATTCCTCCTACTCTGTTGTCTAGAATTCCAAGATTGCCACCAGGTGTTAATACATGGAGACAAATAACTGAACTGGCAAAAGCTAAGCAAATGGGCCCTGATTTTTTGGAAACTATCAAAACTGTTCATCAAATGCATGTCCAGTGGTTGCGGCATTACAATGGTCAAAATAATCCGAATGGGCCAAGACCTGGTCAACCTGGTCAGCAGCAACAACCTGGTCAACCTAATCAAGCTCAAAGACCACAACAGTTTAATCAACAAAATTCAAACCAACAGATACAAAACCGGCCAATACCACCGCAGCAACAGCAACAACAGCCACAGGTTCAACAAGTACCACAACCAATGCAACAGAAAAATCAAATGAACGTTCCACAACGTCCAATGTCAACAGGTTATCAACAACAACCTCAAATTCCACAGCAAGCACAACAACAACGTCCTCAGTCTATGCAACAATTCCAGAGTCAGAATCAAAATCAGCAATATCCAGTTAATCAACAGAATAATTTGGCTGGCACGCCACAGTTACAACCTCAAGCTAGAATGCAACCACAGCCGCAGGGTATAAATCAAACTAAACCTAATAATAATCAGCAATTACCAGCTGGTTACGGGGCAGCTCAACAGATACCACAACAACCACAGCAAGCGAACCAGCAAGGAGTGCGGCCTGCTGGTCCACAAGGAGTTATACCACCTGGACCAAGAACTATTTTAAATGAACATGACTATCAAAGAGCAAAAGATCTTCAGCAGCAAGTTAGTGCCACAACAGGTGTCAGACTAAAAGATTTATCAGCTACAATGAATGATGATGATAAGAATTACGTTAGAGAGCAATTACAATCAATGGCATCTATTCCACAAAAAGCTGATTCAATTGTTCCTTACTTCCTTAAATTATCTAATAACCCTAAGGCTACAATCCGATTGATACAGTTAAGACATATGTTAGCTCAACAATTAGAAGGAATTACCAAAGGTAACTTCTTAACGGATAGACAAACTTTGGATAAAACAAAGAACGAGATTGAAAGATATTTCAAATATGTTAAAGAAAACTTTCAAAGATATCAAGCTCAACAACAAGCCCAGGCTGCTGCTGCTCAAGCTGGTAGAGCTCCAAATATGCCTCCCGGTAGTAGTGCTGTACCTAATGCTACAACTATACCTCAAATTCCTAATAACAGCACCAATACTAATCAACCTAATTTATACAATCAAAATACTAACAACAATAATAATCAATATGTATCACCACATTTACAACAAGCTAATATTGTTAATCAAGGTATGCAAAACCAAACCCAAGCACAACAGCCTGCTAGTCAAGCACATCCAGTGAAATCAAATATGCCTTATGGTACTCAACAACAAAATCAATTGAACAAACAGCAAGCACCAAATCAATCAACTCCTCAATTACAACAGGCTAGAGTTACTCAAGCCCCACAACCAAATGTTCCAACTGCGACTGCTGCTGCTACTAAGAATAATACACAAGCATTACAATCATCTGTCCCACCTCCAGCTACTACTACAGCACCGCCTACTATTGGGGCTACTGCTGCTACCGCAGCTGCTGATAAAAAACCAGCACCAAAAAAGAGGATGACTAAAGCACAACAACAAAAAGCTGCCGCTGCTGCAGCTGCTAATAACAATAATAATAACAATGCTGCAAAGACTCAATCTCCTGCTACTGCAAATGCATCAGCACCGACAGGTAATGCTGCCGCTGGTGTACCAACATATGCCAAACCTGGTTTATCAGCAGATCAATTGAAATTACCACCAGGTAGAAAAAGAAAACAACCTGATGATGCTTCTAGTGGAGGTAGTAAAAGTGCTACACCAACTAGTACAACACCTCAAGGACCAGGTGCTTCACCTGCAATTCCAGCTAAAAAGGGGCCTGAACCACCTACCAAAAAGGGTAAATTTGATCCAGCAGAACAACAACGTCAAAAAGCTATTCAAGAAGAGAATCGAAGAAAACAACAACTGGCTAGTGTTAATCCACTGGGATTTTTCGTTACTTGTTTAGGTGAAGCATTATCAATCCCAAATGAGGAAGTTCAATCATGTATGAAAGGTACACCATTACCATCTTCTATTACTAATGCTGCCAAACCAGCCTCAAAGACTACTTCAGTTGGTGCAAAAACTACTTCATTAACTCCTAATGCATTGTTGAAAACTCCACAGCCATTTGCCGCCAAAACTACAACTCCTGCAGCGGGTGGTGGTTCAAAAGCAGATGGTACTTTATTAACAGTTCCAGAAGATGCTCCAATGGATGATGCAAGTAAGAAATGGTCAGCTAATGTATCTGCATTATCAGTTAAAATGGCTTTTAACTCAATTGATTCTGTGAAGTTAGCTCATGTTCAATTTTTAACTCCACCAGAAGAACATAAATTATTAAAAGAGGAAAATGTTGATGTGGAAATGAAGGATTCTTCTGTTACTAATGAATCTAAAAACAATAATAATACGGATGCTGAAAATAATGACGGTATTAATGAGATGGATTTGAAGCATGATGATAATGATTTAAGTGGGCTAGTTTTACCATTTGATTATGATACTAATGAACCAATGATGATTGAAGGGTTAGACTATGATACTTTAAATAATGATAATATTTGGGGGTTTAACAATTTAACTGATGCTATTGGTAACTAGTGATTTTTTTAGCTATTTTTTGGTTATAAGTGAATAATAAAATATTGAAGACGGGGGATTCTAATACTACTAATAGAGTTTTCAATGATAGTTACAATATGATAATGATAAGAAGGAGAGGGAGAATGAGTATATATATATATGTTAATGTTTCTTATATTATGTTTTCAATATATTTTATAATGTCTAATGAAGAAAAAGAAGAAAATTTTTTTTTTAAGTTTTGGTAACTTTTTGTGTTTCCAAGTACTTGTAGTAAAATTGAAGAAACTTAAGCAGGGCTGTGTTGTCTTGGATGTAGGTTTTAAACTGAATCAGGCACAACGGTATATTAGATAATAGATAAATTTAATATGGTCATGGTTAGTTTTATCACCTATAGAGCTATGAGTATGTATACTGAAGAAGTGCAAATTTTTTATTTCAATTGGCCACGTTGAATCATGCATATAAATAATCAACGTACCTGTACAAAACATCGAGATCTTTAGTATTGTTTTTATTTTTATTTTATTTTATTTTTTGTTTTTTTTCTTGTAACAATCTTTGTTTTAAATCGTTTTATCAAATTTAAAACAGGTGCTAAAAAGCCTAGACACCTGTTTATAATTGTCTTACATAAAGGTTATACTATATTATAAAATAAATAAATTACAAATAATGAATAAAAAATAGATTACTTGATAATAATAACATAATAAAATAATAAAATGTTAATTCGTTGTTCCATCCAAAATATTTAGCTGAACAGATATATATACCTAGCAATTTTTTTTTTTCTTTGTTTTTGCTCTTCGCTGAAGCTAATTGTATGGCTTGCGTGTGGGACTTTTCAAGTTTATATTCCTAAACATGCATGGGAATACAGCTGAACTATTGCTAACTAATATTAACATGAAATGATATAAGCAAGAACTTATATATACCTAAGGTATGAAAAGTTCATTGATTGCAATATTAATATTGGCCATAGTGATTTATAAAAGCAATAATTTAGCTCAATGAATTATATATATATAATTATAAAACACAGCATAAGTACCACATAAGTTCTTCTCAATTGTCGTGTCCTTGTTAGCAGAATTTAGCGCTGCCTGTGTAGCTTTTTTATTATTTTCTGTATAAATTGCAATGATAGCCATCTAAGATTGTGAGTACTGCAGGACTTGGAAACCCAATTATACTGGCCTGAATTGATATAAACAACACCCCCATAGAATTTATTATGGCCTAGATAGAAGAGAAAAAAAATAGGATCATCACTTCTCTTAAGCAGTAACTAAACTATAAACTGATCCTATAGCTGTAATATCCTTAAGTCAATCAATTGATAAATCGGATGTAGTAATTAATTAATAAATAAAGATTCAAGTAACTATTATAACAGATTGATATTAAGCATGGGTCTATCCTGAAGCCGCATCAACGCAAGGTTTATTAGTTTCGCATAAGCATTGGTGTTCTAGCTCATTTTCTAAATAAAACTAAAGCACAACCAGCTCATTTAATTGAGTAGATAATTTTTTCAGAGCTAAAATTTGAATTAAAGTTTTTCATATCATCTCAGGGGGAGGAGGAAGTGAATCAGTCTTGGGTAATAAAACCGGTAAATGTTGATTGATCGACGGCAGATGGAGTTAATGTTATCAATTTTAAATAGAAAACTGACCACAATTTAAATAAAGCTCGAATTATAATAGTCAGCTTGGTTCCCAAAAATCTGGTCGATTTGCTAGATTTTTATACACAGGACTGTAATTTGCTCAACATAATCACAGTTTAAACCATGCATGAATTCATTTAAAGCAGATATCAAATATTAGGAGCAGTTTTTAAAAGTTGTTTCAAAGGTAACGTACAAACGTTGTACGTTGACAATTGTTACCGAAAGGTAACAATTTGCTCGTCTTATCTTATAGTAATAAGCAATATATGATCTCCAAAGCAAAAGCGTTATGCTAGACATTTGAGAAGTTTCTAATTTCACTTGCGCCATGGGAAGCTCCTTAGTTACTACATTAATATTGCTGCCCATATTGAGCTAGTACTGTTCTCAAGTATTGGTGACGTAAATAAATATTATAAACATCCTGAAGTTTATCCCATTGATGTACGCAGAGTTTGTTGATTTATTCAATAAAGTTTTTAACAAATAAGTAAAGGAAAAGACAATATTGCAAGCTTTGGCTCGAAACACCTCATTTAGCAGGAAAAATCACTAAATCTAAGCTTATACACAGATATACTATATTTTTTAGTATAATACTGTTCTTTGTATGAAAAGCAATACTATTTAAAATGATCATGAATGTTGATAGGCTCTTAGTGGTTTTGGGCCATTGAGATTTCCAGTTGTATGTATGGTTATAGCCGGAGTTTTGGTGATCTCACTAATGTCTGTGTTTAATCTTAACCTTATTAAAGTGCAGTAGGAATATACAAGATACCATAGGGTAAACCTCACGTTTACCTATAGATATATAAATATGAATAGTACATTTATCAAACTCTAATCATTTGATAAAATTGTCTAAGATATAACTTACAGGCAGCATGCAGTCGAGGTTATAAAAATAGTTATAATAAGTGATAAATTCTATAACGGCTATTGAACAATTGTAAAACTTTTTAGAGAAATTGAGAAGTTTAGAGTAAATGAAATTAATACTGAAAAGCGTGGGCATAAAGAAATTTTTTACTATATATAGTTATAATTTTTATGGCACTAACTTTATTTGAATTGTCTAAAAGCTTCAAATTTACAGTATTGTCTTCTTAATAATGCCTTTTCCCTTTACCTACGCAATGTATCAACAAACTCCACTTCCTCACCGTTGGTTGATAGTATTATATTATCATAGACCATAGTTTTTATTTCAATATATGGATAAACCTGTGATTGAAAATCAGTGAGCACAATTAAGCTCAATAAACTAGCCCCGGGATTGCTTTGCAATATGCATGGGATATAGAGATAAAGAGTGTACATTATGCGTGCTTTACGGATTTAAAGCTCAAAATAGGGCCTAGTCATTGCAATTTTATTTCTTTACGTATAAACATGGAGATAGTCACGAAATTTGGACTATTCCTCAATTGATAATGAAGTTCTCTTTATCTAACTATCCAGCTTTATGCATGTAAACTAAACCAATCCATAGCATATTAAAAGCATCTACTTTTAACTATTATTAAAGCGAAATGTCATGATTGCAACGTGTCTACTTAGTTCACCGCCCAATACGTCACAAAAATTTAAGCTTAAATAAGATTTGAAATGGAAAAGCCCGAACCCTGCTTTATAAAGCCCGTACTCAAGCAGTAGTAAAGCGGGAGCAGATGTAAAAAGACGATAAAGTACTAAAAAAATTTCTGTGATGATGATCGATAATTTTTTTATTTTTTTTTGTCCACCCCCAAAAAGCAATATATGCTGAGCATCGCGAGATTTCTAGAAGGTTTATCAAGGGTAACCAGGGGTAAATTTTATCTTTAGGATTTTCAAATATTGATGTGGGTAAACTATAGTACTGGTATAACTACCTTTTGGTCCGAGGGTACTGCGATTTTTAGAGATTGGTGCTAGAAGTTTAGATACATGTAATTTGATGGGCTTTTCGATTTCGGTGTTGTAGTGGTCTTGCATCATCATATATCCATATAGGAACTTCAGAATTCGTATAATTATTGCCTTGCTGTAGAAGAAGCGCAATAGATTTAAACAGTCGAGAATAATAACTAAATTGACATGGAAAAGGCTCGAGTTTGTGGCCATGAGTCTCATGGAATTAACCAAAGTCAAGCTTTACTGGTGAGGATAAACTTTCTTGTATCCTGAGATTTATAGCTGGTAACAAGTTATACAGTATTGCTCTGATATAGATCTTAGTGGTATCAATCCAAGCTACAGTATACATGTCTACGTGATCGATCATAGCTGGCATAAGTTACGAGTATCAAGCTATCAGACTTGTTTAAAGCTGTGTCAAATTTGAAGCCATAAGCATTAAACTAGGTAATTATGTATACTTATTTAGCTTATTATGGCTACCTAAATTAATCGGATAGTAAGGTAATATATATGGATATGCAAGGTCCAACATAATTACCAAATCATCCTGATGATGATGGATGTTGACTTATTGTCGTCACGTACCGAAATTCCTAGGCTGTCATTAATGGTGGCAATTATTAACAATTGTTATAACGTGGTAAAAGTAGGTTAATTTTCTAATTGTAATCACAAGTCACAGCCACCTTTGTTAGTTATTATTAATTAAACTGATAATTAATTAATAACTCAGATAAATGATGGATGTCCAAAAATTAATCATCCATTACCAACGTGGTACCTGGTATAGTTCTAGAGAGTGTTGCATAACACATAATGCGCTAAACCCATGTAGCTAGTTATATCCAATATTTAACTTGGTACATAATATTACATAATTACTGCAATGTTACGACTAAACTTAGAAAATAACGCCACATATAAAAACACAATATCATGATGGTTTTTAAAGGCTATCCATTTTAAAAAAATCAGGCACCAAAGTTAAATTCAATCGATTTAATTGATGACCATGGGTCAGTGGCGGTTCAGTTTAATTAAGGCAGCTATAGTGGGGCAAAATAAACATCAGGCCGCGGAGTCAGCCAACAAGAAAAAAATTAAACTACAGTTGTGAGTGCATGATGCTCTATACCTAAATCAGCAACTTTCCAGAAATATAACGACGTAATCACCATTTTTAACGTCCCTAATGGTATCGATCCGGTTGTCACACTCATGATTCAGTAATTTTTTAATATTACCCTTCGGGAATACATTTAACTACCATCATCAATAACCTTGAACATTTATAAATATCACTAGAGGCACAATTGTATTACTACGAGCTACCTTATAGTTTTGGTATTAGCATTCTTAGTGTGGTTTACTATCTAATATATCATGCAAGTTAAGTGGTGATTTGGCTAAATGATATCCATGGATGGATGTAAAAAATCCGCATTCAAGAAGTATACCACAGTTTTACGCAATATTATATATATATATACATAAATGTAAATAGGCCTTTGGATATTTTACTACTACATCATATATCTGGATATACTATAAAGCTTGATCTTCCAAAAACTCCCAAGTAACATGATTTAGAGCTTTAAATATCACTGCTAGCTATATATAGTATCTAAATGTATAACCAAATCATAGCATATAATCATCAGATTATCAATATGTACAGCACTGATAGCTTGTCACAAACTGTTTGTTTAACCCTATTTATGGTAGAGTGTACACCCACTCAGATCGATCACGTTAGTTTGATTAATTTTTAACGAGCGTTTTTGTATAAGATCTAGAAATTTTCTGTTTCCATGATCATGCTATTGACACTGTCGCTCTTTATATATCGCAACCTAAACAAGGGTAACCTGGATTGTTAAGAACATATATATTGAATTATAACTTGGATTTTGTCATATATAGCTATTAGAAAGATTAGATACTCAGGAGTAACAATATTTATCAGCCAATGATGTCTTACGATTCAAATTGGAGGTTGCAAAATTATGTTCGTATCAAGTTGCCGACTCAATGTTGATCCATTATGTACTAGTAATAAGTGGTAGCGCAAGTTTCAAGTAAAACCTCGCATATATACAAAATTGTACATAATATAACCGTCAAAAAAAGAACTTTAAGTTTGATTGTACTTAAATTCTTACGCTTAAATACAGATTTAACTAACTAACTAATCTTACGCTTATTCCGTTTAACTTTTTATAACTTTTAATATTACGGTAGTAAATCGATGTAATTAAGCTAGAAGCTAACGCGAAGTATACAACTTGAAGGTATCGACCTATAAAGGATACTGCACAACTATATTTATCTACTTAGAGTAGTTTCAAATCTATGAGCACACAATGATTGACAAATTGTGGAAATAAAATTTCCAGAAATCATTGTGTGCTTTTTCTATGATACCGGATAAACGAATCTATTGCACAGCACGCGTTTGGTTTGAGAATTCATTTGTCTTGAGATTTGCTCGTTTGTATTAATTATTTAATCAACTGTAATTGTTTAAGCTATGAGGTACCAAGGTCCAGACTAAGCTTAGGATGCTAGGTATACTAAATTTGTGAGTCAATCTATAAAGCTCTGATCTATGTATAGGTTTCATTGTTTTGAAAATCTTTGGAGAAAAAGCCTATAGCAGAATCCGATCTAAGAGACAAAAACATTGTTTCGATTACCATGGAGTATTCTTTTGGCGAATTGGGGTGGTTTGTATAAATTTGCAAACATATAGACATCCATAATTATTGCAAATTATAGTATATATATGATTCAGCTTCACTGTGACAAGGCTGATAAGCTCTACAAGCTCTGGATAATTTAGCATCCGTCAATTAAGGGCATAATTTAATAAATCTCATTAGTTCTGAAATTACTGGGTAAAAAATTGATCCAAATCGCTATTAAGCTGACATGTAAGCATAGAAGACATGAGTAATCTCTGGATGAAACTCTATGATGATATAAATTTAAATATGTATTAAATCTCTGGTAATATCTATAGCTATAGTTGAGATCACTTTACATTCCAGACAAGATCAATTCGACCATTGACCCACAAAATATTTACAGATTATTCGATAATTAATGTGATGATAGATCAATCAATTGAACAATTAAGTCTAAAAAAAAAAAACTGCCCCCACCTAACTGAAGCTAAAATTGGCTTTTTCAAATTAAATTCAAGATTTTATTGATTTAGAAAAAAGAAACTACAAAGCCATAATTCATTCTGATGAGTTTCTATTGATGATCGATATGGATCCTTCTGTAACTAAAAACTGTGTCCCGCGCGAAAGACTTAGTAAAGGGATCATCCCCAACTTCCAGCCCTAAAAACCCAGCCGCACGCATAAAAAAGCTTTTTATTATTACAGCTTGACTAATTATTTCGCCGTTGTAAAAGTCATTTTAGATCGTAGACGGCCGAGATACTTCCATTCTATATATAGGCTTGTAAAACAGTGGTTTTTTTATTTGTAATTCAAGTTCTTAAACTGTTGTGTGCTTTCTGAAATCTTTTATAACGTGTTTTAACCGAATCTCGGGATCCATAGAATTTAAAAGCCTTGGAGAAGAAGAAAAAGCGACTTTGATCATAGAAAAATGTTCTGACGTATTTGATGCAGTCAACCTGCAATGGTGTAAAGATTTGAAATTTTTTAGAAAATGGGATCACGAAAATTTCTTAAATCATCAATTTGATGGAGTGACGTAGATAAAAAAAAGTTACACTGCAGGAAAACGATTGGAAAAAACAATATTGGAGAGAGGAATTAAAGCCTAAGGAAGAAAACAAAAAAGTTTTGATAAAGTATGATGATCTTCAAAACTACACATTGGTAAATAATTATAATGCATGATGCAAACTAAATCTTACCACATATCACGATCGAAAAGGATCATTACTTAATTTTAAGGATGGTGATTCGAAAAATTTCAAGGGTGATCGAATGGATGTTAAAAAATGTCTGATCCGCCATATTATATACATATGTTATTCCTATGGATGTATACACCTCAGGTAAAGCTCAAACCAAAAAAAAAAAAAAAAAAAAAAAAAAAAAAGGTTGGATTTCGTAAAACGGTTTGATGATGATTTTCTTTTGTTTCAGTATTCCCAAGCTATGGACATTGTAGTTAATAATTGATTAAGAAAAATTTGTTTTTTCATGAATCAAGATCTAAAATGAGGATATAAATAAGATAAACTTTCCTCTCATGGATCAGATTTTTTTCTTTCTTTCCTCATCAATCAAACATTTATATTTATTTATAAAAAACAAACATATTTTATTTCTTTTTACAAAAATACAAAGACATACACAAAAATGGGTTTCCGAGAATCAATGAGAGATAAATTTACTTCAGGATCATCAAATAAAGACTATTCAAGTAGGTCTTCATCACAATCATCAAATAATAGAAGAGCAAGATCAAGATCAATGAGTCGACCAAGATCAGCTACAGTTGATGCCTTTGGTATTGCAAATAATGAATCTTCATATTATCACAGTAATCAAGAAAAATTTCACAGAGAAGATGCATTTGGCTCACAAATGCCAGTTCATTTCAAAAATAATCGACAAGGTAGAGGTGATGAAGGTGATTGTTTTGGTATTGCAGCTAGTGATATTAATACCAATACTTTAGGTGGTAAAAACCCAAACTATGAAGATTCTTTTAAGAGAGAATATGTAGGTGGGGATGCATTTGGTGCTGATAGTGATATTAGTGAAGGTGCAAATGTTTTGGGGGATTGTTCATTAAGTAGAAGCGGTTCAAGAAATTACAATACTAAACCAACTCCTTTAAGTCGGAATAATTCAAGATCAAGACGAAATTACCCAAGCCATCCAATGGATGCTTTATATTCGTCAGATGGATCAGGTCCTGCATTTGAAGTTATTGATGAAAACACTCGATCTTAATTATTATAGAATTGCATCATCATCATTATCAATATTATTACTTTAACGGTATTAGTTACTGATTTATTATTATTTATTACTTTATCTATTTACTTGTTATAGATTCATTACAATTTTTTTTTATTTTTTCTATTTAAAACAATTTTTATTGGGGGGGTTTTTTTTTTTTTTTTTTTTAATAAATGGGGGGTAATGGCTACCATAGATATATAGCTAATTACGATGTTACATCTTTGCTATTACAGAGTATCAATATCGCTCTACTCCGAAATGATGGAGAAAATGAATAGATTGATCGGCTGGTGATCTAACTTGCTGACGCGCGCTCAGATTATGAAGGTTTTTGTTGAATATGTTCAGCCGCACGGTAAGTTTTTTGGAGTTGTAAACAACACACAAGTTAATTACTACTATATACTAGATAATTATGTAATCAACATTTCTATTTTCATTTTATATCATTATCATGAAGCATGGAATTCAGAGGCACAATGTCTTTCAAATGTCTTTATTCATATTATAGATTCGATCAAATATCGATATCCAACATTAAAGAAAAATCTATGGTTGATTATTTGCAACAGCATCAACTGCTTTGAAAATTAATCTCCAAAATTTTGGTACATCTATTTCCATCAATACTTTGGTACCATCGTCAATATTTTCTTTATTAACCAAAATTTGACCTTGAGCCTCTCCATCTGTAACAACATCTAGATCTGAACTATCAAATTTACAATTTAAATCTTCACCAAGTCCATAAAATGGTAATAATGCAACAACAGCTAAAGGATCATGAACTGGTGGACCATCTTGAAATCCCTGATGAGCTCTATTAGTTTCACCAAAAAATGCTAACAGTTCATACATCAGTTTTCTAACCAAACATTTACTTTCAGGGACACCTTTAATAACGTTCATGACTTGTTCAGTTGCAATTGCAGTATGGGTAACATTTAATGGTACTAAAATAGTTTTAGATTTTAAAATTGGATTTGTTAATACTATTTTAGCAGCATCTGGATCGCACCAAATATTGAATTCTGCATATTTTGTCCAATTACCAAATCCAATTGCACCACCCATTATACTAACTTGTTTAACTAATGGTAATAATTCTGGATAAGTTTCAATGAATTTTGCTAAATTTGTTAATGTACCTGTACAAACAATTGAGATTTCGCCTGGATGATCTCGAACAGCTTTTGCAATAGCTTCATTTGCTGTATGATCTGCTTGAGCCGCAAACCCTGGTGATGGTAATAAGGCAGTACCATCTAACCCAGATTCACCATGAATTTCTTCCGCTACTTCTAATACTCTTTTCATTGGCTTTTCACAACCTGGATAAACGTCAATATCAAATACATTATAAGCAGTTAATAATGATACAGCATTGGTAGTAGTTTTTTCCAATGAAGCGTTACCATGAACTGTTGAAATACCGATTAATTTATAATATTCAGGTAAAAACAATGCTAACAACATTGCAAATGCATCGTCGTGACCTGGATCACAATCTAACCAAACTGGAATTGTCATTCTATGAGTCTATTATTATGAAGAAAGTTGATGTTGTGAGTAGAAATATTACCAACAATAAAATGTGTGTGTTCAAGAATTTAATAAACTGGGAATCTTGCCGGATTCCGATTTCCGGAAGTTTCTCACCAACGATTTTTTTTTTTTTCTTTTTTTAAAAAGTTGATAAATAAACATTGAACATCTACTTAAATTATTCCAATAGAAAACCAATAAAAGATAATGAGTAGTCCTTCTCATTATACAGACTCTTCTACAAAGAATTCTAGTAATAAAAATAGTAACCGTTTATCTGGAAGTTCTAATAGGGCATTAGTAAGACAAGATAGAGCAAGAATTGGTCCAACAAGTCCAACATATTATTATCAACAACATACATTGGCGTCTAGTTCAATTAGTGTTCATGAATCAACAACAGGCAATAATCCACTATATAATAGATTTAATATACCTTCATCAAATCATGCCGAAACTGATACCTTTAAATTAGATTCTACAATCAAAGTCTCAAATGATCAAACCCAGCAAAATAAAGTAAATAGAACTACTGCATTTTTTGAAGAAAATTGTGATGATGATTATGAGTCAATTGAATCGGAACCAACTACAGTATTAACTGAGAAACAAAATGATTCAATGAATAATTTTACAAGTCCTTTTGCTCATACTAGATATATAACTACGCCAATTGAAAGTATTTCAATTTGGAGTTCATTTTGTAATTTAATAACATGTTTTATTGCTTCAAAATTCTTATTATTAAGTGGATTAAAAAACCAGCAGCAACAACAAGCTTGGAGAGAAAAAATCGGGTTAGTATTGGCTATTTTGTTAGTATCATGTTTAATGGGGTTATCTACTATTGGTATGAGTAGTACAGCATTTTGTGATATTGAGGGTATTCAAAGAATATCAAAAGATATGATACCGAAAAACTCATTCATTATCCATGGTAATATTTACAATATCTCTTTATTAAAAGATATTCACCCTACCATGGAAGTTGCAAAATCTTTGTCCACGAATGATGCATCATTATTATTTCAAAATATTAACGGTCATTGTAAAGAATTTTTGAAACCTTCACCTACTTTTTTTCAGGATGATAACGGTAATGTTCCATGGTATTTCCCTTGTAAAATATTAACAAATTCAGGTCATTATGTTAGTCAACCTAATATTTATGAAACTTGGACATTACAAAATAATGAAATCATGCAAATTCAAGTTGAATCTAATAATACCGCAATATCACCATCAAATCCAGAATATGGATGCCATTTATCTGATCAGAGTAGAAAAACATTTTATACCCAAATGATACCTTATGCTGAAATTTATTATACCTGGGAAGACTTGGAATCAAGTTTTAGAAGATTAGTTGTTTATCTTGGAGATGTGATAGATTTGGATCGATTATGGCTATTAGAACAATATAACTGGGAATTATTACCACCACTAGATCTTTTAGCAGATATAAAAAAATACCCAATTGATATCTCTTCAATTCTAAGTGATAAAAACTTGAATGTTAGAGCAATGAAATGCATGGTTGAAATTGCAAAAGTAGGTGTTATTAATACAGAATCGTTAGGATGTATCGCAAGTAATTTATTATTAATCATTTCATTATTATTTATCTTTTCATTGATTTTGGTAAAATTTGTTTTTGCGTTATATTATCAATGGAAGTTAGCTCCATATATGGGTGGTCCATTACATAGAGTTATTAGTACAACTGATTCCCCAATTTTTGAACCAGGATTGATACCTTTACTGACTCCAAAAATTGATATGAGTGATTTAAGAACTGCTCCTGAGTATTTAGAAACTGCACATATAAGTGATTATGGAAGATTATATGATTATATGGAACACAAGCATTATCCTATTAGTGTTAAACCATTGATTTGTTTGATTACAGTATATGCAGAACAACGAGCATCACTGACCAAAAGTCTAAATGCATTAGCAATGTTAGATTATCCAGATAATTATAAATTGATTTTAGCTATCTGCGATGGGATTGTAACAAAAGATAATGTATCAACACCAGATATTTTAATATCAATGATGGAATTGGATAATAAATGGTCGGATGATTTTGCATATATTTCAAGTGCTACAAAAGGCGTGAAACGATTTAATAAGGCTAGAGTTTATACAGGTAGGTATTTTAAAGATGAAAGAGAAGTACCAATGATTTTAGTTGTTAAATGTGGTGGTAATGATGAAGAACAAATGAATGATTTAAAACCGGGCAATAGAGGTAAAAGAGATTCACAATTAATATTAATGAATTTTTTGCAAAAAGTTGTATTTGATGAAAGAATGACTGATTTAGAAAATGAGTTATATCTAGCTATTTATAATGTTAGTGGGCTACATCCAGATGTATTTGAGTTTGTATTAATGGTTGATGCTGATACCCAAGTATACCCCGATGCTTTATACCATATGGTGGCATGTTTTAATAATGATGATCAAATTGTTGGATTATGTGGTGAAACAAAGATCGAAAATAAACGAGCAAGTTGGGTGACAAGAATACAAGTATTTGAATATTTCATCTCACATCATTTAACAAAAGCATTTGAAAGTGTATTCGGTGGTGTTACATGTTTACCAGGATGTTTTTGTATGTATAGAATTAAAGTATCAAAAGGTAATAATGGATATTTTTTACCGATTTTATCAAATCCTGATGTTGTTGAAAGATATTCTGATTTTCAAGTTGAAACATTACATAAAAAAAATCTATTATTATTAGGTGAAGATAGATATTTATCAACATTAATGCTGAAAACTTTTCCAAGAAGAAAACAAGTTTTTGTTGCATTAGCCAAATGTAAAACCACAGTGCCTGACACGTTTGGAGTTTTATTGGATCAAAGAAGAAGATGGATTAATTCAACAATTCATAATTTGTTAGAATTATTATTAGTAAGAGATTTATGTGGAGTATTTTGTATTAGTATGCAATTTGTTGTATTTATTGAATTAATTGGAACAGTTACATTACCTGCAGCATTATTATTTACATTATACTTAATTGTTGGTTCATTGATAAATGTTCAAATCCCATTATTACCTTTAGCATTATTAGTATCAATTATTGGATTACCAGGGTTATTAATTGTTGTTACTGGACATAATAATGGATATATTGTGTGGATGTTGATTTATTTATGCTCTTTACCTATTTGGAATTTCGTTTTACCTATTAATGCGTTTTGGAAGTTTGATGAATTTAGTTGGGGTAATACTCAAAATACTAAAAACAAAAACTCTAATAATAATGAGAAAGTTGATGAGGGTCATGCTGGTGGTGATGAAGGATTGTTTGATCATTCTAAAGTTAGATTGATGGCTATTAGACAATATGTAATAGAAAAGTTTGCTGTAGTTTAATATATACTAGTACATAAATTTTAATTTGTACGATTCAAGTGACCACACTGTCTATATATTTGACCAGTTGTAGCTTTATACCATATGTCTATCTATTATAAACTCAATATACATATAAGTAGTATCTGATATAAAAAAAAATGCTATCAAACAAAATTTTCGAAGACCATATATACCATGCATTATTGAGTTGCTGCTTTAGATATAATTATAAGTTTTATGAAATAGAGTCTCAAGCCATATGCCATATGTAATTATTAGCTCCATAGATATGTGACTTTTTCAGTGTCGCTTATAACAGCGGTTACAGACAAGTCAGACAAGTCGCCGCCTGTAACGAAATATATGGAACTGTATACCTTAGTGGTCCGTGATACCAATTCGAACAGTTAATGGTAATTTTTTTTTTTTTTTTTTTTTTTCAAAATTAATTAAACACATTGAAAAAGAATGTAAATAAACACTCTTTTCTATTATACACTTCTCGAATAAAATTAAAACACAATTCATTTAGGTATTATCTCAATTTAAACTGCAGTTTTGTATATTATCACGATTAGAAAAAAACCTATCTATTTCTAGGTAGATATATCGAAGAACTGAAAATTAAGGACTTTTTTTTTTTGAACATATATGAATAATTAAAAGCTTCAGATCTTGTCCATCCATGATGGTGTTGAACTTCTTCTTAATTTGTATTAGTAGAATCAAATCGAGCACCAGAATTTCTACAAACATGAGTTACTTGATTAACAACAGTTCCATTTTTATATAATGCTCTTTTAACTACTGCGTGATGGGAATCATAAACATTGGTATTTTCAATCCATCACCATCTTTTAAACTATAGCTGGAATAATTTGCAATTACACCAATCTGCTCTTGATCTGAAACTGAAACATGGAGATGGAATTTTTAATAATTCGAATTTTGTGAAAAATAAAACAGCAATTGTTAACAGAACCAACAGTACATTTTGAAAAGAATGTATGTCTAGTTAATATTCTGATTGATCTTTTCTACCACTTTTATTAGTTTTCTCATGTTCACTGATAATAGTTAAAAGAAGAAATTCTTAATTATTTCGAGTTTCAACTGCCTTAACACCCATGTCAGAATATTCAATATTAATTGTAATTTCACTTCTGAAAAACATTGAGCGTGGAATTATCATTAAACAGATTATTTGTTGCTTATATAGTATGAGCTAATCATGTGGAATATGGCTAATTAGGTGATTTTGCTGCTATGGTAGTTGAGTAATGATTTCTATATCCAATAGTAAAAGTGTTAAACTCTTTTTCGTGTACAAAATGTATAATAATGTAATTGAGATTGGTAGCCCCACAGCCGTACCATTTGCCGTTACGGTGAAATACCGGGACGGTAAATATGGAATTACATGTAACCTCCATTTATACTAAAAGAATAGGGTGCGAAGCCTAATTCTTTACACAACCTTTTTTTATTAGATTAGCCGTGGTTAATTACTACCAAAACTCAATTGATCAACTGGGATCGATGATCCTACAACTACAAGCAACAATAATCAACACTACAGGATAGAATTTAATGTCATAACTCATTATATTAATAAATGCAAATAAATAAATAATAATAATTCTAAATAAATAAGAAATTAAGGAAAAGTTCATTCTTTTTCCTATACTAACCATCTGTACATTTTAGTACCAGCTTTCTTCCAACCTTTCAAATCAGCATCGGCTTGTTCTTCTTCAATTTGTTCACTAGTTGGTTCATATCTATCAGTATCTAAATCGATATCTTCTAACTTAGGAATCTTGGTTTTCTTTAACCATTTCCAACCAAAATACATGACAACCATGATTGGTAATTCAATATACATATTAAAGAAATGACTAACATCCCATGGATCAAATGCACTCCAACCTTGGATTAAAATCATAAATGGACAAACAATAGCAACAATCCATGGACCCCATGGATAAGTCCAATTAACAAAAGTTAATAAATGTGTTTTATTTTGTTTCTTTAGTGCAGCTCGAAATCGAATTGATGTAATACCAATAGCAGTCCAAGCTAATTGATTAGAAACACCAACTAAATTTTGTAGCCATGACCATAAGTCACCAGCACCAATAAATGAAGAACCAAAACATAAAGCTGAAATAGCACCAGTTAATAAAACTGCTAGGTATGGAACACCTTGAGCATTTCTAGTTTGGAAAATTTTTGGTGCATAACCTTGACATGATGCACTATATAATAGTCTTGATGCTGCATACAATGCATGATTACCAGCAGATATTAAAGCAGTACAAATAACAACACCCATAAAATCAGATGCTCTTGAACCAATTTGACTAAAAACAAGAGTAAAAGGTGAAACTTTTAAATTACCTTCTTGTAACCCTGGATAATCTGATGGGATATTAATACCAATAATCAAAATAGATACAATATAAAAAATTAAAATTCTGAAAAAAGTTAATTTAACTGCTCTTCCCATATGAGCTGGATTTCTCATTTCACCAACAGTAATTGAAATACTTTCAGTACCACCATAAGCAAAACATGCTGTAACAAAGACCTGAACGAAAGTTTTGAAAGAAATAAAGGCAGAATATGGTTCATGCCAATATTGAAACCCAAGATATTCATGTTTATCATTGTGACCAGAATTAACTACAATACCAACAATAATAAACACAACAATTGTTACAACTTTTAACAATGCTAACCAAAATTCCAATTCACCATATGCTTTAACATCAATACAATTTAATGCGATTAAAAATGCCCAAAAAATTAATGCAATACTCCAAGTTGGTGCTTTTAAATCCCAATTATCTAAAATAATTTGTAAACCTGTTAAATCACTTGCTACACTAATAGCATCATTGAAAAAATAATTAACAATCAACGCAAACCCCAATGCATCATCAATATATCTAGTAGTATAAGTACAAAAACTACCAGCAACTGGTGAAAATGTACTCATTTCACCCAATGCTAACATCATCAAATATACCACAATACCAACAATGAAATAAGCAATAAGCATTGAACCTGGACCTGCTGCTGCTAAAGATTTACCAGTACCTAAAAATAAACCGCTACCCAAAACACCTGCAATTGCAATCATCTGAACATGTCGAGCTGATAAACCTCTTTTTAAAGAATCTTCTTTTTTGATGATTTGACCTTCTTGTACTAAATTTGCTTCACTATCATGATATGTTGTGTATGTAGCGTTTTGTTTTTTTGATATCGATGATGAAGTATCATCGTTATTGTATATGCTCATTTTTATTAGTTTATTTTGAGTCTACTGAAAGACTTTCTATTAGTATATATTAGTCGTTAAATATGAAATAAAAGATTAATGACAATAAAAAAAAGGATTATGGAAAAGAGAAAGATTCCAAGATATATATGGAAATCTAGTTTATTAAATATGGTTAGCCGTTTCTCCTCTATTTTCAAGTATTTGTAGATCTTAATGCTACTTTAATAAATTTAGTACTGCAAAGGAAATAAAAAAAAGTAAAAAAATAAAGCAACAGTGTGATTATATTTGTCATATACAGGATCTATCATATCACATCTCTTCCATTCAACGCCCTTTCAACAGTATCTCATCTTCAAAGATGAAAAATTTCCATTGATTATAAAGCGTTAACAGTTAGTATGGTTTTCAGATGAAATATCACTAAATCTTGTCCATCGATTGCGTGCTTAGAGACATTTTATGTCTTGGTTTTAAAAAGTTTTATTCTTTAAGCTTTCTTCAAAAAGCTTGAGAGTAAAATTTGGCTTTGCAAAAATTTTTGCTAGTCGCACGCAGAAATGTACAGTAAGATAAGTTTACACGATTTATAAGCAACGCTTGCTACATTTCAAGCTGGTGTGTGCATGCTTTGTTCATTATGTGCGGTATCAATTACTCGGTGCTCTAGACTGCTGCGATAACGGTTTTTGATGATACGACTTTTTTCTTCTATAGGTTCTTAGTGCAGGCAGTGACAAACTTGAGGTTCTGCGGTATACCCAAAGCATAAAATATACTAGGTTAAAGTTCAAATTCTAATTGAAACCGCTTCTATGGATGTTTTCTGATTTGTTTATACGAGTTCAAATCTGTGTGATGGGATGGTGTAGTGGTGAAAAAGTAGTTTTCTCTATAGGAATATTGGCAATTGTTGACTTATTTTTTATGATCATTGCAGTTGGACTTATTCACATAGATTGCATTTAACCTTTGAATTGGTACTAATACAGTGGTATTTTCATGATGCTTGAATTGAATTTGGTAGACTGAATTTGCAGTATAGTTTATAAAGTGTCAAAGAAGCTCAGATTTAATATTATAAAATCGCCAAGAAAATGGCGATATCCATATATATATTTACAGGCAAATTAACTGCAGAAATTACATAAAAGGCCCAAGATCCAAATATATTGTTTTTATAGTTACAGTAGTTCTTAAAAGCCCTTAATTAATAAAGCCAATTTTTTGTTACCCGAACGTTTCAATATTCATAAATTCCGGATGACTCTGTGATCGATGCCAATAATACCCTGGAAACAGTCAGGTAATTGCTTATAATTTGTATTCGAAAGCTATAGTCAATAATCATACCCAAAGCAATTAAATTGGTATCATAATTAGATACCTGGCTTGATAGCGTTACAGTATTATAATTAATTAAGAGGCATTTATTAATTATTAAAATAATGCACTTCAGTACGTGAATGATGTGGGGGTGAAATTGATATCATTCATTATATATTAGATTGCAATTAATGGTCGGGCCGCGATTTTTTTGCATCCAGCTGAGAATGTTACTTCGCCATGCATAGAAGTTGCAATTATCTAAGAATATATCACTACGAATTAGATTTCTAATATTTTTTATAGAGCAATGGGTCTTTGAATTTGATAATCTAGTAAATTTTATAACATTCGACTTTTAATTCTTACGAATCATCAATTTTAAAGATCTCGAAATATCCCGAATAAAATGAAGTTCTAAGCCTAGTCTCCGTTTAACTCGAATTGCAAATCAAAAGCATCACAGAATTAGACGTAGAAATGCACGTTGAGCACGTCATGCCAGCTGAAAATTATTCTAGATATGAAACATATGTAGTGATTATTAATCTTTTGATGTGTTTTTTTTTTTTTTCTTAAGTTGAACTTGGAAGTTTTGTTCCGCAATAGAATTTTTTTTTCTTGAATTTTTGAATTTTTCAAAATTTACCGAACTCCATGGTACTGTGAGCAGGATAAACTCATCCGGATGTCTCTTATTTTTGTATACATTTCGTGCGGCTTGGTGTTAGATCTTAGAGTCTAAAATAACCATCTATACCGTTTTCATTTACCACTACTAGGGTAATTTATAATAGTTTCGGTCTTAGTATATTATAAGTACAATCATCTCATCTGAAGAATCATTTATCAACAGCCATATATAGAGCTGTGTATAATGCAGATCTGATGATGAACTGAAACCACCGTTGAGCTAGCTATTGACTACTGGTAATAAATTTCAGTGTGATACATTCAGGCTAATTTATAGAGGCTAGGGCATAAATTATAACGTAGTTATAATTTTATTTAAGCGATAGTTTGATTTTTAAATATAACTTTAACTTCAAGTCATGTAGCTAGCGAGTGCTTAACTATATAGCTTTTAAAAGACATTCTATCTCTATGGACGTTAAGGTTAAAGTACAAGCAGAATTTCAACTTGTGGGCTTTCAGACATGTAGGTAGAATTTAACGATAAATCAGCGAAAAGTATGTACATTATAGTTCCACCATTTACCATTTGGTATGAACTGAAATACTTGTAAACAATCCATAGAAAAGGCTAGACAAAACCCCTGCATATCTTGATGAAGAGCTCATCGATTATTAAAACGATACTACTGATCATTCCCGATATGTCTGCTTAAATTGATAAATTAACCAAGCATATGAATGACGTTTTTTATAAGCGATCAACACGGATTTATAAGTGTTCTACGTGCACATGTACAAACAGAACAAAGCCGGTCAGTTTGCAGGACGTTTGAACCAACAAATAATATTCAAGCAGCAGCTGGATAGCTTATAAGTATAAATCTTGATTACGCAAAACCTCGGATCTATCCACCAAGATTCTAAAACCGTACAACTGACGTTATGATTGCAGATCCGCAGGTGCTGAATTGGCTACTTTGCATTAATTATATATATTCTTTACAGATAACGTTTTGAATTAACTATGTTCCTCAATTGACTGATAACCTTACTGTAAGTGGGTGAATTAAATGGATTCGTATTCGCAATTTCCGACGAGGAGCTATAGTTCAAATTTACTTTATTGCTTGCAGTGGGCTGTTGTCAATAATTTGATTAGTTGAGAAATTACATAGACCGGTATACTAAAATGATATTACTTCCTAGGTTTTTGTACCTTCTGAGTTTTATAACAGGAAAACCAATTTAGACTTTAGTTCTAATATGCCAAATTTTTTCTTAATAACCTTAAAAATTCAATTAAATATTTTATCAGTCTATAAAGTGAGTACATCTGGTTTTCAAATGGCTTTGCTTCAACTGAATTTAACATGGCACGACTTTAATTTCAGTTTCATATTTCATATATATAGATATACCCAAAAGATAATTGAAAAGTAAATTACTTTATGTGCCTACTGCCAAGTACGCGCAATACCCAGGATCCAGCTTGTATCATGTTACATTAATTGTACCTTTTTTACCAAATATAGCCAAAATTTCTATACATACGCTTAACTCTTTTTGTCTATAAGCTTTATTCAACTTCTTTAGCTAGAAATTCTTAATTTTAAACACCACATAGTTATCCTCAGTAATAAGCTTAAATGATATCTCCAATTGTTGTAACGGTTTAAAGTCGTTGACTAGCCATCGATCAAACCGTCAGCCTTGGAGTTACATTAAATGCTTCAATGATCTAAAACAAAATCATCGTGAGAGAACTAGGCAAAGATAAAAGATAAAACCAATGATACTCCTTTAAAATTAGAGCCTTCTTTTCAGTTTATATATCCGATAATTTTTTTCTGTGACAATACAAGTTAGTTGGTTTGAGCACCCTATAAGTAGATCAGATCTCATAGAGTGCCATAACTATTGCAACTAGCCATGGCACAACTATAGATATATCCGATATAATTAGTTCGAATGATCATTATAACTATACAGATCTCGTTGATCCTAACTATATATATATATATATATATATATATATGGATACTAATTTTAAGCATAGTATCATAGAATTATATTATTAAATAATCAAATTTTAGCTCAATCACTTTTGTTGAGTTTTTAGCCTCCTCAATTGCTAAGCTGGCTGGTTTGTCACTCAAGAATAGCACTACATATCGCTATTTCACGTGATTTTCAGCTCAAGCCTTTCAAATTCTAAGCAGCTATAACTAACACTAAATAGCTTAATAGTCGTTTGATTGGCTTATTTTTTATGTTATATATAACCTAACAGGGACGTCAGATAATCACCTGCTTCATATAACTCATAAAACCTAAGAATTGAATGAATTATTAATTGCCAGTTAAGATTGAGAAAGCAACAGGCTAAAAAGTTAGAACTCGTCACACAGCAGATAAACAATAAGTGGTTCAAAATGCCTGCAGTGTGGACTGATGGCTTAGTTGCGCCGCTTTTTTTTTTTTTTATCTCTCTTTGATTAAAATATATATATTTTTGGCACAGAATTTATTCATTGCAACGTTTATAATACTGTTGATTATAAAGCTACTGGAATGCAAAGCATGTATAAAGTTATATAACCAGTGCATTCGGATAATGGCATTTATGGAAAAGCTATACTAATACTTTGTCAGAGGTACTCTCCTCAAATATATTTATGCACATGCAAACACATTTAGACACATTTAAACACGCTAACATATCCATATATGGATTGTATACTAAAGCACGCGTACCAATTACCAATTGTATATAGATCTAAATATGACTTCACAAAAGGCTTGATTGCAATTTATGAATACGTACTTTATTAACATGATATTTAGCTGGAAAAATATTGTAAAAAAATAAACCTATTATTAATTTTGCAATGAGCAAATGATCTGTTATCCAAGGTAAAACAAGCTCTTTCTGGGTGGAACTACTGCTTCAAGCATTACGATTTAATTGGAAGTAATTTTCTTTTCTAATTATTCTATTGAATAACACCTAGTAACGATCGCGAAAAAAAAACAACTCCAAAAAACGCGTGGAAAGTTAATTTGGTTAACATCACTTTCATTGCAGTGATTGGGCAAGCTCCTAGAGCTCTATAACCAAAGTTTGCCTGGGCAAGCTGATTTCTATGATCTCCTGGCCCGGGTTGGTTAATGACTAATAAAATCCTATATTTTTCTGTCGTTATTGAACAAGCCCATGGCAGTTAGAATGCCTCGAGCTCAATTGTTCAAATTACTCTTTTAGATTATAATATTTGTTAAGGGGCATGCAATTGTTTTACATTCTTATATAATTAATTTTCTCAAACTTAACGTTGTACGTAAAATAATATTGCAAAGTATTGGTGCAACTCCTTGTTGCCCCAGATAACTCCCCTGACATCCTCAAAACGCGTTATATATCCTGGATATTCTTTTGTTTTTATTCGCCAGATATACTATGCGAGCATCCGGACTGTAACCTTCGCTTCTGTGCCAATTCAATACAATGAAGAATGTTTGAATTACTGTAAGAAAAGTATACTGCTTTGTCTCGTATTTTTCGCTCGTATTGAATTGGCTGTTTCATATTATAAATCCAATTAACACGAGCGCGCGTCGACACCACGCTTTAAATCAAAAACTTTAAGGCATTTTCCCAAGAGATAGGGAGAAAATTTTTTTAATTCCCGCATTATCAGTGAATTTAGTACGGCTTAAATAGGCGCTTAGAAGCAATCCGCTGAAGTTTTTAGTGACCAAATTTTCACACTTTGAATTTTTTTTTTTTTTGCAACTCCAAAACCGTGGTAACTATCAAGTTTTTTGATCGTTCTATTTTGTTCTCGATTCTTTTTTTCTTAAATTTCATTTATTAGGTGGCATTTATTTAATCTTTGACACTTTTTTTTCTTATTGTATATTTTCATTCCTTTCTTGCATCAATAATACAATGAAGAGAGGTGCTAGTGAAGATTCTGATCAAGAATATGGTCAAAGAACTACTAAACGACAACGGAGAAGAGTTAGTTATGTTGAGTTAGGTACGTTTTGTTCAAAAAAAGAAAGAAAAGACTAACAATGTAGACTCTGAGGATGAACAGGAAGAAGTCGAAATTATTAGTGATAATGATGATGAGTATAATGAAGATAGTGAGGTTGAAGTTATTAATGTTGAAGAAAGTGAAGAAGATAGTGATTCTGGTGGGTTTATTATCCCACCAAAAACTAAAAGTGCTGCATCATCAGCTCGTCAATCTAGACGAAGTACACCAAGAACTTCGGTTAGTAATGATGAACAAGAAGATGACGATGATAAATTTTTGGAAGCACCAATGTCATCTACTCAAGCAGCTAATAATTCCAAATCAAAAGCTACCACTACAAAAAAGGCTCCTGCAAAACGAAAGCCAAGAAAGAAACGAGAACCGAAAGTAAAAGATAATAGACCAAGATACGAAAAATATCATGAAAAAGTTGAAATTGATTTAAAAAGATTACATCCAGAAACTGAAGATGTTTTTAATAGATTGAAAGAACAACCAAAAATTGCGGTTGAAAAAATTGAACAACCAGAAAACTTGTCTGTTCAATTATTACCATTTCAATTAGAAGGTGTTAACTGGTTGAAAAAACAAGAGCAAACTATTTACAAAGGTGGGATTCTAGCTGATGAGATGGGAATGGGTAAAACTATTCAATCAGTTGCATTATTGCTAAGTGATACTGAAAGAGTTGGTCCAAATTTAGTTGTTGCTCCAACAGTTGCAATGATGCAATGGAAAAATGAAATTGAATTATATACAAATGGATCATTAAAAGTTGTATTATTTTATGGTCAAAATCGTAACAGTTTAAAGGCAAAAGATTTGGCAAAATATGATATTGTTTTAACAACTTATGCTGTTTGTGAAAGTTGTTACAGAAAACAAGTATCAGGTTTTAGAAGGAAAAATGGAATTGTTAAAGAGAAATCAGTGATTCATAATATGATGTTTCATCGAATTGTTTTAGATGAAGCTCATAATATTAAAGATCGAACTTCAAGTACTGCAAGAGCTGTTAGTACAATTCAATCTGTTTATAAATTATGTTTAACTGGCACTCCTTTACAAAATCGAATTGGTGAGTTATATTCATTATTAAGGTTTTTACAAGTTGAACCATTCTGTAAATATTTTTGTCGAAAATGTGAATGTTCATTAGATGAATGGACTTTTAGTGATTATAGAACTTGTGATAGCTGTGGACATCGAGCAATGGATCATCCAAATTTTTTCAATCATTCTATTTTGAAATTCATTCAAAGAGAATATACCAATGTATCAAGTCAAGATGCGATTGATAATCTAAGAATTGTTTTGAGTCAGATTATGTTAAGAAGAACTAAATTAGAAAGAGCAGATGATTTGGGGTTACCACCAAGAATTATTCAAGTTAGAAGAGACTATTTTAATGAAGAAGAACGGGATTTATATGCATCTATTTATTCTGATTCTCAACGACAATTTACATCATATGTTAATGAAGGTGTTGTTTTGAATAATTATGCTAATATTTTTACATTAATTACAAGAATGAGACAAGTTGCTAATCATCCAGATTTGGTTTTGAGAAGAAAACAAGATGCTCAAGATGCAAGAACTGTTTTAGTTTGTAAATTATGTGATGATGAAGCAGAGGATCCAATTAGATCAAAATGTAATCATACATTTTGTCGATTATGTATTAAAGAATATGTTGAAGGCTGGACAGGTAGTGATAAGAATTTGGAATGCCCAGTTTGTCATGTTAATTTACATATTGATTTAGAAGGTGCAGCAGTTGAAATTGATCAGGAAGAAGTTAAAAAGGGTTCAATTATTAATCGATTAGATATGAATAGTGGTAATTGGAGAAGTTCAACAAAATTGGAAGCATTAGTTGAAGAATTATTTAAACTAAGAAGTTCAAAAAGAACAGTTAAATCCATTGTATTTTCACAATTTACTTCAATGTTGGATTTAATTGAATGGAGATTAAATAAAGCCGGCTTTAAATGTGTTAAGTTACAAGGTTCAATGTCTCCATCTCAAAGAGATGCAATTATTCAGCATTTTATGGAAACTCCATCAGTCGAAGTATTTTTGGTTTCTTTGAAAGCTGGTGGGGTTGCATTAAATTTATGTGAAGCTAATCAGGTATTTTTATTTGATAGTTGGTGGAATCCAAGTGTTGGGTTATTACAATCTGGTGATCGTGTTCATCGAATTGGTCAACATCGTCCTGTACGAATTTGTTCTTTAGTTATTGAGGATTCTATTGAATCTCGTATTGTGGAATTACAGGAAAAAAAAATGGCTATGGTTAATACTACTATTGGTAATCAAGATGAAGCCGCAGGTAGTAAATTAACTCAAGCTGATATGCAATTTTTATTCAGAAATTAAATCCGATACCCTTTTATTATATATTATTATTTCAAACTAATTATTTATTTTTGGCATACTTACAATTAAATTATCATTATTAACTTATTCTATATATTTGAGTTCTTAAGAACAAAACGTGTTTTATAATTTATTCTTGTATCTATCTTTAGTAGTTGACCTTTCTAAGAAGTACCAATTAAAACGAGGTTTGTTACTTTAAATTCTTGATAGCATGTAAATATTATTTCGGTAACTATACGCTTAGCACCATGGCCCCATCTTTCAACCTTGGCTCTTTAGCCCACCTTTCACAGTACTTTAGTTTGATCCTATGCCCAATATTGAAAGAAACCGCATGCATATATACCTTTACCAGCTTTTGCTCCTATGGTAAATTGCTACAACTCTCAAGAGAATTCATATGGAACATTTAAAATCGCTACAGGATTGTAGGAAAGAAATCTACTGTATGATATTCAATCTGGTACATACAAACTGTAATCTGGGTCTTTAGTTACACACTCCCTGCTCACTGCCATCACCAGCATGAATCCAATTGAACTTAAGGACCGTATTTATAACAAGCGAAGATCGGCGTCCCACACCAACATCCATCTCAATCGATCGATCACCGCAACAACGATTTACAAATTACCAAAGCTTAAAGCTAAACTTTAAAAAATAAATTTCCAGCCTTTTTGCCGAAACCGGTGGACGGCTCAGAATTTAGCGGTCGGGTTTAATTATAAGCCTAGGGTGTAAAATATAACGCATTGTATACTATATATATAGTTAATCAATTAGTTATCTGCCGGGTACACTCATGACTAAGTTTGATTGTTCAACGATTAAAACCCAATGTCATGGTAAACGGTTATGCCTGTAGCTGCTGTATATATGAGGAGTCCGTGATTGTAAAAGGAAGGGCCACAGCCTAAGTAGCAATTGGTATTTACTAACAGTTAGGTCAGAATTGCTGTATTAACTGTTGGGATATGTGGCTGTATTTCTATTTTACAATATGGTTCCCTATAAGTGGGATGAGCGCTGGGATTAGTATACATACCGTCCAGCCGATCTAGAAGAGTTATTGGCTTCAAATATTTTGTGGATGGCTATAAAATTGATCCGGTGGATTGAGCCGCAAAAACGAATACATGTAGATTATAATTATCCATGGTATACTATAGTTTCCTATAGTTATAATAATTTCTGGATAATAATATGGACCTGTTAAAACCAGATTATAAAGGCATCTTGCAAGCATTACATAGTTTTATTCTGAATTAGTTACCATGCAGGTAAATGTAGCATGGGTCAAATTTTGCGCATATATATATATATTCGTGCTGTACCTGATTTCATTGCAATATTGTGATTGTGTCAAGACATTCTCCTACGCTTATATATATATGATACGTAGGTATATATATATGCTATCGTATACAACTAGTAATAGTATACCTATATGGATCGATAGATCTCACTCGAATGACGTTTGGGCACTTAGTAGATTATGCTGTCTTCTGCAAAAGTAGACAATCATAGTACTTGAGTGACCAGGCTGAAACTCTTTGTAAGCGATATTGGTAGTACGTGTATATAATACTAACTGGAGAGTGCACCAGGTACATTTAAAACTATATACATATAAAACTATTAATTACCTCAATAGTCTTCTGCACTCAGAAACTACTTGATATTTAGCTCTAAACGAGTATGCAACAATGATTAATCATCAGTTTTAAATATATCAATCATCCAGCTCTATTTATTGAGTATCACCTTCGGACTTCTACAGTTGTATCTACAATAGAAAAATAATTTCTATCCCCTACCACGGATCGTGAGCTGACTCAAATCGGATCGCGGGGTAAAGCCTCACCGGCTATTGTAACCTGAAAGCCTCACCATTTTCCTAGATCCCACTGAATTCGTTAAAATTTCTTAAGGTTTTATAAGACTCATGACTTTGGATACATCTTAAAATTATCCAGCCGTGGATTAGGCACTGTGTAAAATGTTTCAAATAGTAGCCCTAGCCATGTCTCACTTTACTCTTATTTTTTGGTTTCAAGCTTGATTAATGGTTTTGTGAGTCCTTGCGGGGCTTTACTCACTCACTATTGACAAAAAAAAAATTTATCAATAAATGTCTTACCGGTCCACCGAATTTCTCCCCTACTGCATTATAGGTAATGTAGTTAGTAATCCTGTTTAATAAATTCTATAAATTTTCTGAAATCAATATATATATATATAAAACGGAAGGCACATCCTTAAATTATGCATAATTTTTCTCTTTACTCTTTCATGTATCGTGTATACTTTTCCACTCAAAGAGAAGAACTAGAGAATCACAAATGAGTGACAGTTACCATTCACAGGACAAGGAGAAGAACGAATCTTCAATAAATAATAATACTGTAACGACTACTATGATGATGAGAGATGATGATATAGAGAATCAACCCAGATTGGAAGCATCAAAAGACCAACATGAGCAGAAAGAAGAAGAAGAACCTAAACACGAACTTATAAGGCATTCATTGATTATTTTAGGTGGATTCTTTTTATTATTAGCTAGTTGGGGGATTACAAATGCATTTGGGAAATTTGATAGTTATTATACCTCAGATTTATTAAAAGATGAATCACCATCTGCAATTTCATGGGTTGGTTCAATTCAAGCATTTTCAATTATTACATTCCCAATTATCTGGGGTAGATTATTAGATGGGGGGCATTTAAAACTTGTTTTGTATTTGGGAACATTTTTAACAACATTTGGGTTAATGATGTTATCATTGTCAACAGAATTATATCAGATTGTTTTATCTCAAGGTATTTGTGTTGGTATTGGTTGCTCATGTAATTTTTCAGCAGCAATTGCAACAGTTGCACCATATTTTAAAAAGAGAAGAGCAGCAGCACTTGGAATTGTAGCCTGTGGTTCTAGTTTGGGCGGTGTACTATTCCCTATCATGGCAAGTAGATTAATTCCACAGTATGGTTTCCCATGGGCTGTTAGAATTATTGCCTTCTTTGTTTTTGGTATAGGTATTTTCCCATGTATTGTTATGAAATCTAATAGACCACCAAGAACTTCAGGGCCTCTTATTGATATCCCATCTTTTAAAGATGCTCCTTTTATGTTATTTAGTATTGGTACAATTTTTGCATTCATTGGGTTATATGTTCCAATTTTTTTTATTGAAAATTGGTGTTTAGGTAGAAATATCAAACCAAATATTCAAGAAAATATTGTTTCTATTTTATCAGCAGGATCAATCTTCGGTCGATTAGTTCCAAATATTTTAAGTGATCCAAGTTTAAAAATTATGAGTAGTCTGGATATGATGATCCCATGTGTTGGTTGTGCGGCTATTTTATCATTTTGCTGGATTGGTGTAGAAGGTAATGGAGGTGCTATTGTTTTTGCATTATTATACGGGTATTTCAGTGGTAGTTTGGTTAGTTTACCTGCGAGCGTTATTAGTACTTTAACTAAAGATATGTCAACTATTGGTAGTAGATTGGGGTTAAATTATGGTATGTGTGGTATTGGTGTTTTATGTGGTGCACCAGTTGCAGGGGCTATTATTAATAGAATGGATGGATCCTTCTTAGGTGCTCAAATTTTTGCAGGAGTTGCAGGAACTATTGCAACCTTGTTTTTAATCGCTGCAAGGGTATCTCATGTTGGATGGAAATTCAGAACTGAATAGATTATCTTGTTATAGTCACAGACATTTTTTCGCATTTTTATTTTTAAATATTTTTTATATTTTTAGCATGGTCCATATATTTATTTGTGACAACCGTGGTATTTAGTTTTTTATCAAAAGTAGTATAGTAATAATTTAATCAATCAAAAAAAAAAAATAAAATAAAAAAAAAAAACAGATAAAATCAACCAGAATTTATCAACACCGTCATTCATTATTTGTGCATTCTCTAAACTTTTTTGTCTAGAAACTTAAGCCCGAATGTTATTTGTTTGTGTGGGCTCTTCGATCGTTCGAAATATTCGTCGATCACTGCAGATAAGTTATAGCAGTTTTATCTATAGTTATAATTATTTCAATGTTTTATCATCACCTACTATATTTATCTAATTAAACCCTAAAGATTTCAATTCTGGTGAAGGTAAATATATGGATCCGCACTTTGGGCCGAAAATTAATCTGATTGATCTCTTCACTGATCGATCTATCCTTAATCTAAGCGATCCTGATCTACGGAAACATTATTAAATATACCGTCACGGACATGTATTAAAGCATTCACGCGCAAAAACAAAAAAATTGACACAATAATCATCATCACAGATTCAAATAAGTTCTGTTTATCACAACCTGTCAGTCGAATCATCTTATTTGTGGTGTCGCGTTTTATAAGAGCAAATAAAGTCGAAACGCGAATGAAGTTTATTAATTTTATTGATGGCTGGTTATAAGTTACATCTAAAATGTAATGTCTTCCTCATTATACGCTGTACTCCATGCTGTGACCACAATTTATTCTGACGCGTTTATCGTTAAGTAGCATCAACAATTACTTTAGCGTCTATTTCGATACCTTGTCATGGGGTATAAATACAGTAAGATTTCCATGAAATATTCACCAATTTTCAAATAGATTCTTAATAATTCGAATTTCAAAACATTATTTAACACCAATATGATCCCCAAAAAACGCCAATTTATTGATAAAGATTCTTCATATAGTGGATCGTTATTAGGTACTATAGTTCCAAAAACCCCGTCACCAAATCCAACAACTGAAAAGTCAACTGCAAACCCAGAACCATCAGGCAACCATATTAAAAAAAAGAGAAAAGCTTCAAGATTCATAGAATCAAATGCTTCATTTATTGATAATACCTCAACATCTCCAACCCCAATACCACAATCTAAGAAGAACCCTTCAAAAACCCAAGAAATTCATCAATCTGATACCCCTTTACCTATAAATTTTTTTTCAAAACATGCTAGTTCATTCTCTCAAACATCAACCTCAGCACGGTTACCTCAATATACCCGATCACCAAATAATAATGATGATGATTCGACTGATAAGGAAGAAGATTTGAATATTAGTACAACAACTTTGGATACAAGTTTAGATACAATTGTTAGTCAGTCTTATCATTCTAATAAGAAAATCAATTTTATTGGGAATTTAAAGTTTGAGTATGGTAATTGTAATGATAATTTTACTAGAATGAGCTGTTCTTTCACCTGTAGAAAATGTCGGTGTGAGTTTGATAGTGCCAAGGTTTTAACTGATCATGCTGCTGTTTGTAAATTTCTGGTTAGTTCTAAGGTTACTGAATCAAAAAATCTCGATTGTAATTAAACAACGCTAGTGTTGTTAAGTTTTTGATGTATCCGGATATATATACATATATGTGTACAATCGCATACGTAAAGGGGTACAAATCTTTGAAGATGTGTTGATTTGCTCGATCTTAGTTGGTGTTTATTTATAATCTAAAAGTATAGTTTATTGCCTAGGGTATGCCTATAGTAAAGTATTTATTTTATCTAGTAAATCGAATTAAGCATAACTTACATTATTATATCACTAATCTGGAATTTTTGAAACCTGTACTCTTGATCATTTTTTTAGCATATTATCATATTCAAACTTCTTGCAACATAGATTCATAAAGTTGTTTAACTAACAATTAGTAGTAAAAACCGATGTCGAGAAAACGAACTAGAAGTTCAACTAAATTAGACTTGGCTGAAGATACCAAGTCATTACCACAAACCAAAACTGTGAATTCATCCAACCCATCAATTGAAACTCCAAAAACACCAATTGAAAATATAATCAACACACAAGCAACGCTAAAAGATAAGCATATTAGCAGTTCGCCCTGCTCTATCAAAGAAGTGCCAAACTCTGATTTTTATCAATATTTAGAAGGCGGCTATTCTACTCCACCATCAGTATCTAAAATACAGGTTCCTGCTACGCCACCTGAACTTCAAAAAACTCTAAAACAAAGTGCCAGAGCCAGCGAAAGTTACAACGAATCAAGTACACAATCGCTATCTATCAGTGTCGTATCTGGTTCTCCAACTCCAAAAACTGAAGATAAAGTTCTAAGTTCTGAAGGAATTGACAGCATTTACAGTAAGAGTTCACCTGTTGTTTATAACAATTTTGCAAGTAGTCATGACATTCAAGTAGCTGCTACTCCATCACCAGATAGAATAAAAGTTGCCAAACTAAGTAATGAATGGAGCCCTAATATTAATCAGTCAAATTTCAATTGTGTGAAGTGTGGGAAAGTTTTTTATGATTCAAAAGAATGCCAAAATCACCAATGCAAATGCGAAGTTAATGGCAAGATGAAAAGGGTTGTTAGAACATATGCTAGAAAGAGAAGAAAAGGTGTTGCAGCTAAGTACCGTATTTGTTAATATAGCTAGGCTATAGCAATTAAATAATAGTTGAATGGTTTACTGTATTTATCTAGGCACGAGTAACGTGCTTCTCAAATTTATCAATGTACAGTACGTCAAATGAATTCTTAAGTTAGAGCACACAGGTTGCTTTTTAGATGAGACAAAGAAGGTCCTGATTCATTCTTGAGACATTCAAATGTCAAATCTTTCAACCGTATAGTTTGTTAGTTGAATCTTTATTTATTATTTATTATTACATTTATTAAGGGCATCAGAACTATAGGTAGAAAATATTCGGAAGTCGGTCCCATCCATGGACTGCTCTTCACCTATATATATATATTTAAGTTTACAACCATAATCTGGTTTTAGAGAACCTTGACTCATTGAAAAATTTTAGAACAATGCTACCTTAATGAATCTTAAGGTACCACTGTATCGAGTCAAGAAGAGGATTGTGGTAAAACGCCAAGAATAACGGTTGAAACCTTATGCTAATTAGAGCCAAAGTAATATATTTATGAATTAGATTTCGTTACTTTTTTTTTAAGCTAGATATACTAAGCTGTATCATTCAATGATCAACTATAGAATAATGGCCAAATAATTTTGAGCGTTTGGCTCTACAATTTAGGTTTGATATGAAAAGTTTTATCGTATAATTTTCACAAGGTGAGTCAATACTTAAATTGAAATTTTATGGCCCAGTAATTTGCCTCAAGCTCTAGCTGCACGGTCAACGCTAATCTACATAAAAGGGAACACAATTGAATTTGAGTATACCTGTAGGTTTGGTAATTAAATACTGATAATCAAGGTTTGAACCAGTAATATTAAGATTGCTATAGTATATATCAAAAGCTGGCTGGTTCGATTTTTTCAATGCAATCCTGGCTCAATGAAGAATCACTGAGGGTTGCAATGTTGCGTATATATGTTAAAACTTGACTGTAGTATTGGTTTTAAATTTATCATATTGGATATGAAATGTTCTATTAGTAGCATGTATGATAGCGCCAAGTGATACTGAAATCAATACTTCAACATGTATACAACAAAAGGCTATCATATAAGATATCATACTTGGGCTATAATATTAAGTTTTTGGCTAACTATTCTTAAGCTTGCCTGACCAGCAACTATATTTATTTATACTTTTTAGTGCTTTTGTTGAAAGTATGATATCTCAGTGAAACATATGAAACGATCTATGTGCTAATATAATAGGATATCGTTGAAAGCTCGAGTAAGTTCGAATCTGCTAACCTGATAGGCCATCACAATTGAATTTAAATATTGCCTATCTACTAATTTACTATATGCTATATCTAGCATTTTAAATATTTGAACTCAAAAATTTTGAGTAGCTATAGTTAGGGATAATGGATAACTTGAATGTTCCCACTATATTGGAAAAGTCTTATATATTTGAAATTTCAGTTTTAACAATGACAGTCATCTTAGATTAATTTACAATTCCATATTGAATCTACTTAAATTTTATTCAAGCCTGTGATTTATGGACACATAATATTTATGAAAGCACTTTAAACTCAGGGTCATTATCTTTTTATGGATGGACGATCGGCCATGACATCTGATCCAATCATTTGCACAGCGTGGGGTAATTTACTTAATATTAATTGTCTCCTCAAGCTTGAGTTATAGAATTACTAAATATTTAAGGTGCTTTCTTTGCGATCAAGTACTAATTATAAAGAAAAGTAAATTCCATTTAACGTTGTAATTAATTGTTTAGTTGAATATTTGGACGGATATATACGCGTGGAAGTGAGCATGTGTACACTACAATTCGTGCAGATCCACCTATAGAACCTGTAGGGCTTTATAATGTGTATATTATGTTGGTACATGGTTGAGATTGATAGCCAGTACGATAATGCACATGGCTAATTGACATTTACAGGTTTAGCATCTACGGTCAATAAAAGTCATTTTTTTTGGGATCGTCCTTGAGTTTGATCAAGATTCCAACAGAGATCTTGGATTCTTGATTTGAGCTGTTATAGGTTGGCTTAAGTTTCTGGCCTTTTTGAATTCAACAATTCTTTATTATAGCCCAACAATGAATGATAATATCTATCCAATATCCGGACATAGAATGAGCTTCACAATTTGTTGGTACTTTTCATGCATCATGTTAATAATAGTTTTACTGTACTGATGGTACTCTGTAAATGTATCCGTGAAGGAGCGGATTCTGTAGTTGACCAACAGAGTCAGGTAATTTACCACCGAATTATAGACCATGCATTAGTATGGGTTGTTCAAAGAAAGTCAAGCACTCTATTATCCCCGTGGATGATCGGATTTCGTAGACCAGCAGATCTCATTGCTAAAGTCTCAAGTCTTGAAACTCTAATCTGTGTTGCTAACGATAGTTACTATAGTATACTTGAAAAATCGATTTTAGCACTTCTTTGTATTCCACATTTTAGTGTGGACTGGGAATTGGTTTCTTGTTTTTTTGTTCTTGTTTTTCTCAACCCACCACAATATTTTTTCTCCACCAAATTTTTCTTTTTTACTAATGCTTAAAAAGACCAAGTCACGTTGCTATTTTTTTTAGCGTGACCAGTAACTTCTTCAAAGTCAAGCATAAATTAACTGTACATTTATACATTTTCCAACGCTGAAAATCCCACCGAAGAGTTGCTAACAGATCGCACATTCAGGTGAAATCCCAGGAAAGGCAAAGAATCTCTCCCCAGCTGTAGATGTGCTAAACTACTGTAGCTAAAAGAGCAATTCACATGGAATATAATATATGGATGCCCATGTGGTCAGCCACACAAAGACCCTTTGACCCCCGACGGGCCGTTTTTCTGCACAACGTGCATAATAACAAAACTAATTAGTACTGAAACCAAACTAAATAATAATAATAACACACTAATATTATCAGTGTGGATTATCTTAAGATATAATAAAAGCCTTTTATTTAACTTACTTCTCCCCTCTCTTTTTTTTTTTAAATTTTTTTTTCTCTTTAAATTCTTGATCTATTCATTCAATACATCATATCATCTTTGAACCCATCAACCTGCTCTTAACTTTAACAATATACCAATATACAACGAAATAGCAATTAATAATGAAATATAGAGCAATGTTTCGACCCTCAAATACACAGATAGTAGCTGTTACAGCTCATGGGCTTACCATGGGTACATTTATGTTCATGGGTACGATTCTAACAGCTTCAATTGCATCTTCATCAACATCACCAGAAAATGATGAAAATAGATCAACTATAGAAGATTTGAATCGAATTTTTGCTATTATGAAAGACGCATGGTACCCATGGGCAGGGTTTTGGTTATTATTCGTTTGTGAAAACATTTACCTGGCAAGTTTACTTTGGATACCTGCAAAAACTTGGAAACTACATCGTCAGCAACAGTCAGTTCGAACTATTAGTGCATTAGGTAGTGGAGCTTCATGTTTGATTATTATCATATCATCTTTTATTTTATCAAACTTGAACTGGGTGGTTATTGCAGTAGCAATTACAGGTTTTTGTAGATCTATGGGTGCTATATTCTTTGATTGTTCAGAAGAATTGGAAAATCATCAAGAAGTTAAACCTTTATTGGCTGATACATACGATAAAAATGACTATGAAAAACGTTTAGACCTTTAAAAAAATACCCAATTTATGTACATAATGCATGATACACGTTCGTTTGTTATTCTTTCTACTACTACTAATTAACTAGTATATATTATTATTCTTATTTATTTATTTATTATTATTAAATTTTTTATTTTATGACTTTATATTGAACTCTATTTATATCCGCGTTATGTTTTGTTATAAATTTTTGAACTTTAAAACTTTGCTGGTTGGTTTTGGATCTGTTTTCTCTTTTTTCTATCATATGTATACTATACTATAGGAAATTATTTGTATAAATGTATCAACACAGCCGCACTGATTTTTAAATTGCATTAATATGCAATGATTTGTTAACGTGCACGCATAAAGCGGTGCGGTGCTGCTATAGATATATATATAGCATCCAGGACGGATACCGCTATACTCCATGGTGTTATTCGAAACTTCTCATGCTGGCGCAAATTATGGTTATAAATCGACCTCATATTTATTTACAATATCAAATTTAAAGATGATCATTTATTTTTTTGGAATTGTACCAGTAAGCTTGTTATTCCTTTGCTAATTTAAAACTGGAATATTTAATTAATAGTCCTGTCAATATATATATATAGTTGTTGAGATTAAATTGTTTTGTGGCTTACTCAAAGTTCAAAGGTATGTGTTTTAAAGATGGTTTCACAGAGATAGCGTATATATAAAATAAGTTTGGATTTAAGGACTCTATGTCCTTATAATTTGTCATAAGGTTTCTTCGAGTATATCTAAATATAAGATAAAGCGGTTAGAGCGAAGAAAAAATATATATCGAGTTGTACTATTCTTAAAAATTTAAATTTTCTTGCAAGGTCAGCATAAACGCGTTCAACAGTGACAGGAACTGATAGAATTTAAATAAATTATTATATCAAAAAATCTTTCAAAAATAACTGAGATATTGATCCTCTGGATCAATATATATAGGGAGTAAATGAGATCAGTGACTTGTTATCTTATATTTAATTAATATAAATACTAGATATAGTTATACTAATTTTATACATATATATTGTATAATTTCTTATTTACAATATCTTATATTATACATACTCAACATTTGATTCTATATCTCAATTATGCCTTTTTTTTAAAAATCTTTTAATAAAAGATTCTAAAAATAATACTTGAAAAAGATTAAGAGCTTAGATTAATAATCTTAAGCTATGTATGAGTCTGTCTCGAAGAATATTCTGTTGGAACTATGTATGTTCATGGTCACTATATATATAGTTTTACTTATCATTATACTAAGTAATAGTAGCGTTTGATACCTGATAAAAAATTATATCTCAGCTCTATAAAGGGGCAAAACTTATATATATTGGTTCTAGACATCCGTAAATTATGGATGTATGTGCGGGTGACGCAATTTGATGCTATATATAGCTGCTCATTTAGTTTTGTTTTGTAATCATATATAACTGGGTATTGGTTTTGTTTTGCAATCATATATAACTAGGTATTGGCTATAATAAATTTTGCTATTTAATAAATTCCGTTTCACAGCTGTTCAATGCCCTTTTTTACTATAGCTATATATATATACTTGACTCCGGTAAATTTATATTTGTATGCAAAAAAAAAGCTATACGTCCGGGTCAAGGTAAATGAATGATGATGGTATATATATATGGCCACTACCATAAGTTGCAAAATTTTCTATAGTTGCTTTCTAGCAATTGAAAAGCATTAGTTGCATAAGAAGGTAGTTAATCAATAGATAAACATGTAAAAATATAATTCATGGGTATTGCTAAAGCTGATTTGAACTTCTTTGAGTTGAGCATGCAGCTCCATAATTAAAACCCAGTGAACTGCATTTTTAGACATTGTTGTATACAAGTGTTATACCTCCTTGATTCACAAGCTTCTTGGGTAGTCATGATTTGAAAATAACAATGGTTTGCTAAGTCCGCTTACAATCGTCACAACCTTTATTCAAGTTATATAATATATTATAATTCTAGTCGTCTTCTACTTCAGGTGTTGTTGGCCAAATCATACTTAATTATATCACTATCAGCTTTATTTTATTTTATTTTATTTATTTTTTTTTTTTTTCACCGCTTGCCCGAACGTCACTTGGGTTGAAGCTTTTTTTTTTTTTTTTCATCCAACCTACAAAATTATCAGAAGAAACATTAAGTCTCAACAATCGATTTCAGCAACTCTATAGATAGAGTTCAAATCTGAATGGCTATATATTCTCAGATAATAATGTAGCTGAGAATTTTTAAGGAAATTATCAAGAAGATTAAACAACATCTGCATAAACTGGTATACGCAACTGACGCGTTCATGACGCATACATTACGCAGCTAGCCTATTCAAGGTCTTGGCGTGAATCGGGTCCCTACGCTTTAAAAAAAGGATTTCTTCGTTAAATGCTGCAGTGGTAGTAACAATCATAAAGTTGAATCCGATCGATCGCAGATTCAGAAGTTGAGATTAGATAAATCATTATATACATAACATATCAATAATTATACCTTTAAAGATTTTGATTCACGATTAAGTCAATTAATTGTCCATTTAAACATTCTGTATGATACTTTAACTCGAAAATCGTATACAGAAATATAAGTGCATGTAGCAAGTCTATTTGTTGCTCAAATTTCTATCTAATTTATGAAGGTTTAGTTTTTATAAACGGTAGCAACAAGTTTCTGGCCCGGGATAATTGATTGATACATAAGATACAAATGACTAAAATTTGAGTAACTATTCAGTATTGAGTCTAAATACTCTAAAGCATATTTTATAGAATGATATAACCCTTCAAAATATGACAATTGTACATATAAGGTCCATTAAATAGTCAATTGTTATAAATTGAGATATACTTGAACCGATAATTTACCAATTTTACTATAAAATTACTCTGTCCCAAAATAGAATCGAATTCGCATACAGATGCCACACTACTTTTATCTCCCCTCGCCAGCTTAATTAAACCTTTGACGTGACGATATCGGAGTCTGATCTCCTCGAGTTTGAGCGAATTTCGCTCATTCTTAACTTTAAATAAAAAAAGACCACAAAAAGCTTAAATTTATTAAAATCTGAGTTGATCAGCAACTTAAAAGTTTCGATAATTATTCAAGATATTACTCATCTTCATTCAAGATATTACTCATTTTCGTGTGTATTTATGTCATGTAGGGAACCTACCATATCGAAAGTTTAAGCACCAGTAAAGCAAATTTGATTAGATGAATAAATTTTTTGGCCATCTATAGATATGTTTCAGAAATCTTCTAACTGCCTTACTAAACCACAGTACTGTAAAACCTTTACTATATCCTAATGGTATCCAAAAACTTGATAACCCGGGATCTATGTATCTTAAAGCCGGAAGAGTTACACTACTTTTTAAGAAGCCTTGAGCTCCGGACGTCAGCGCAACGAAAAGGCTCGGCTTCCGAGATCTTAATACTTGTGAGCGTTTACGGTAAGAATAAATGTCTATAAATTTTTTTTATTCTTTTTTTTTTTTTAAAGCCCTGATTAAATCCATCCATTTTGCCGACAAATTATTATTTTCTTATTTAAACTATTATGCATTTTGTAAATAATATATAAATATGTCAAGATCCTCAAAATATCATCAGCTATGGAATCAAAGGAAATAAATAATACCAATAACGGCACAACTGCATTATCAGCAAACATGAGCAGCGAGCCTATAAATAAAACTGATACTAAGGTTTATGGGATTATAAACACTAATCAGCAAATCAATGATATAGACAATGATGTTGATCATCATATAGTAACACAAGAAACTAACGAAGCAACAGACCATCATTCAGACGATGATGATGATGATGATGATACTAGACCAACTGTTTATAGTATAAAAGAAGTTTATTGGATATCAACTATGGCATCTGTAGCAGCATTATTTTCAACCATTTCATCACCTATTTATTTACCAGTAATTCCAACATTATCCAAATATTTTAATACTACAACAGAGAAAATTAATCTAACAGTTACAATGTATTCAATTTTCCAAGGATTATCACCATCCTTTTGGTGTCCATTGAGTGATGCATTAGGTAGAAGACCAGTCTATTTATGTTGTATTATTGTATATATTTGTGCTAATGTTGGATTAGCATTGAGCAAAAATTATGCTACATTATTTGTATTGAGATGTTTACAAAGTGGCGGTATTGCTGCAACAGTTGCAATTGGTGGTGGGGTTGTAAGTGATGTTACAACTAGATCAAATCGAGGTCATTTTATTGGAATGTTTTCGGGGTTTTCATTAATTGGTAATGCATTTGGTCCAATTATTGGTGGTGGAATTAGTAGTTCGATGGGTTGGAGAGCAATTTTTTGGTTTTTAGGTATTGCCAGCTTATGTATGTTAGTGTTGTTAGGTTTAGGTATGCCAGAAACCAATAGACATTTAGTTGGTAATGGATCAGTTATTCCATCAAAATTTTGGAACAAATCTCCTTATATTGCACTGAGACAACATTTAAAGCATGAACCAAATAAAAGAGAACAAGATCTAAGAACACCATTGAAAAAATTAAGTATTGATTTAATGCTATCAATTAGAATGTTTGCATATGTTGATGTTGTTTTGATGTTATTACCAGTTTCATTACATTATACTACTTGGTTTATGGTTATTACATCACAGTCTACGATGTTAGATAGCAAATATGGGTTTTCAACTTCACAAATTGGTTGTTCATATCTAGCAAGTGGGCTGGGGGGACTAATTGGTAGTGTCTGTTTTGGTAGAATCACAAGTTGGTATTATAATAAATACAAAGGAGAAATTGAAAACATTGTCAAATTAAGATTAGATTTAGTATGGGTACCATCATGTTTGGTAATGACTGGTGCATTAATTTATGGTTGGACTATTGAATATGGTGTTCATTATATTGTTCCAATTTTATCTACAGCATTGATTTCATTTTCAGCAGTTGCATTTCAAAATTTAATTCAAACTTTATTAGTTGATTTGTTTCATGATAAATCTGCTAGTTCATCTGCTTGTTTGAATCTAAGTAGATGCTTGGTTTGTGCTGCCGGGTTAGCTGCTGTTGATAAAATGATTCATGCTGTAGGTACTGGTGGCACTTTTACTATCATGTCAGGGATCTGTGCATTAAGTATGATTGCAGTTTATTTTGAATTAAAATATGGGTACCAAATGTTTCTAAATAGACAAAAGGTATCAGATAATTGATGATATCATCTATTATTATATACATATATATAACATATTTATTGATTTATTTAAGGTTTTAGCAGTTTTATTTCTTTTTAAACTTTTCTATTAAATTCATACTCATTTGATTTGTTTCTTCTTTTTTTGAATCTATAAAAAGAATCCAGACGTGCATTGTAATGTGAAGTTGCCAGCACGCGTGTAAGATTAGCGATTTGGTTCGATCTTGACTATACTATATCGATCGATCTAGGAGCGGCCCATGCGGCTTGTGCCAAGTCCTTCTAGAATCCTTCATACTTACATATACGTGAGCCAATTATAATGGATTGGGTGAAATCTCAATTGATACAAGCTACTTTATGTTCAAACTTATATATAAACTGATGCTCTCACACGAAAAGATAGAAAAATGTCAGTACCTAGTAACTACACTAATAGTAACTGCAACATGTAAGCTCTTAGTGGAGCAAATACAACTAGTACAATTTATGGTACCAATACTACAAATTAAGGAAGAGTGTAATATATTGTTGACAGCTTTTTTCATTCTATAGAAAGACTAGGTACACAATAAATATGCAAAGATTAGATAGACAAAACATAACAGAATCTTCTTTCACTCTTTAAGTACGATCCACTAGTTTAACTTTGAAAGCAGGAGGATCAACTACCAAAGAATGCTGTCGACTAAATAAAACTCTTGGGTCTGTTGGCATCAAAAACTTGGTATCAATTGGGGGTAAAATTTTAAACTTTATAATCAATCGGCAGATTGCAGTATATAATTGACGTTCTGCTAAACTAACTCCTGCACACATTCTAGTACCAGCACCAAAAGAATAATGTTTTGGACCTTTAAATAAATTATTAGTCATATTATGTTTTAAAAATCTTGAAGGATCGAATTTCAAAGAATCTTTGTATATTTTTGGATCGAAGTTTGCTGCATAGGTATTCATTAATAATCTTGTTCCTTTTGGTATTATGGTATTTTTATAATGGATATCTTTGATGGTTTCTCTAGGTAATGATATAGGCATCCCACTCATTCTTAAACTTTCATCAACTATTGCCCTAATATATTCACATTTATCATCTCTTAAACATTCATCCCATAAAAAGTCTTCTGAACATTTATAATGATCTAATAATTCTTTATATGCTAAATCCTGAATATACATATTTTCGGGTTGGCTCATATACCCCATGAAATAAATTAAAGTTGATGGTACAGTATCCAACCCAGCTGATACCATTGTTAAACATATACTTTTCAAATCATCTTTTGTAATTTTTGAAAAATTACTTTTAATAATATTACCAGTAATACAATCATTTGCTTCTCCATCTTCTAAATCTTTCATTAAATTGTTTAATAAAATATTCATATACCGATCTCTTCTTTGACGAATATTTACTGCTTCTTCGGTATTATTATTTGGTATCCATCTTAATAAAGGTATAAAATCTTGGTAATTATTTAAACTTGCACGAAATTGTCCAACTTTTTTTTCAACTTGACATATTTCTTTTAATAGATCTTTGTCCATTTCATCTAATCTTGTACCATAGTTAACACTTAAACCACAATTTAATGCATAAGTACAAAAAAATCCATTAACTTCAACATCAACATTACTTGGAATACTTTGAATACAAAATGAACTTTCTTTATCAATAAATTGCATATAACTTTTAACAGATGGTTTATTTAATGCAATACCTGCGACTTTTCTTTTCCGTTTATATGTATCACTCCATGGTGTTGTACCTATTGTAAACCCTTGAGATGCTGATAAAATTCTATGAAAAGTATAATTTATTGGTCTTGAGCAATTTGCTGTCATATTATCAACCCATAATTCTTTAACACTTTGATAGTCATTAGCCACGAGAACGCGTTTATATCCTAATCTGATTTGAAATACTGATTTATCTCTTTTAACTTTACAACTTGGCTCAGTATGGTTCAGATGTTGTTGTTGTAATTGTTGTTGTTGTTCTTGTGATATTAATTCATTGATACCTGCCCATAAACAATATGTTTGTGCTTGTGAACTACCTAAACTTAACAAACTACCAATGAATGGATATTTTGGACCAACTCTTGGAATGCCAGGAATTATTGGCTGTTCAACAAATATTTCAAAATATCCATCAAGGAGTAGTATTATTAGTAGAATAATTAGAAACGCTACTAGCAATATCATTGTTTTAGTTAGTAGCTAGTGGGTGGGTATTATCAAAAGAGTAGCAAAAAAAATTAATTTTATCAATTCTATAGTTATTTTAATTTATTGGCGCCTAATATTTACAAAAATCGTAAACTGGAATAGCTCATTGATAAAATTAGAAAGTTGTTGGAGAATTCAAAAGATTTTGGGGAAAGTTTTATACGTTGATTCATCGGGATTTTTTGTGTTGTTGTCGTAGCAACACAAAACGCGTTGAGCCAGGATTTTTGATTTTTAACTTCAACTTCTACTGGTAGAATGCAAAACTTAAATAGTCAATTTGCTGTCAATGTATGTTAAAGTACTAAAGCATTTATCATCTAAAAGCAGCTAAAATACTTATAAGACTGCTCTTACCTTTTTTGTATACAATAATAGTATAGTTACTTCTAAAAGTATACTATAGGTGGTCATACTAGAGCTTTCCAAACAAGTTTGAACAATCATGTGCACACAATTATCACATATATGCTTCATTGTTATTAGCTATTCCAAAAATTCCAAAAGTCTTAATGTGGTGCAGCCAAACTACAAATTTTCTATAGCTTTGAATAATAAAAAACCAGGTTACCTGGATTGGCTTCTATAAATCTTCAATTACGTTATTTCATTCTTCCAAAGGTAATAATTAAAGCATGCATTTATAATTATGGCTTTCACGAGTACAGGTATTATTTTGCAATTGAAATGCATACGGATTATTAAATCGTAGGTGCCTTAGTAGATTGCAAATTGACAAACTATAATAAATATACTATAGGGTAGTTCCATTCAATATAATATATACTGAATCCTACTGTGGCTGTTTTCAAATACATCCGGATTGTATCGATCATTACGGTCGTATTCTCGTATCATGTAAAGCAAGTACATTCATGGATAGCAAAACCTCTTATAATATATATATAATATTTGATTTAAAAAAGCTACTGGTAAACGTTTAGCATCCATAGTATAGATATGTATAGGACTCATTAATAATTTTAATTACATCAGATGCAGGGCACTTTTCAATCGAAATAAAGTCGAGAACTTTTGGATGATCTGTGCATATATATGTAAAATACCTGCTCATGTGTTGCTTATTGGTCCTAGGGCTATATGTACAAGTAGGGACTTACTGTAACTGCAGTAGTAACTACTCAGATCCCCTATCGTAGTAACATCCGAATGGATATTCTGCCATGTATTTTATGACATGCTAGCTAGCTTACAAACTCGATTGATTCAGAAATACCCTCACTTACCTAGCTCCATCATGAAGTCAGTATGGTATCCAGCCGGATAGTTCAGTATACTATGGCACTTATAAGATAAACTTATTACTAAATCACCCACATATATGTATGCTACGAAACAAGTTCCCGGACGGAAAGGAATTACTATATTATAGGCAGCATTTTGAATTTACTTTTAAAATCCAGTTTAATTCAGGTTAAGACTAGTATAGTTATTTATGACCAAGTGGGGTAAATCCCACATATCCAATTGACAATATCGATAGTACAGTGTACAGAACTTAAAATTTCATACTCTGATATTCATCTCACAGATCACTGACTCAACAGTTTGATCGAATGATCTAATCTAGTTCAAAAATCCATCATACGGGTTCTAATTTATATTACAGTATAGATTACCTGGAAGGTTCGGTAAACCAGTACCAATAATATTCATGCCTATTGAGGGGGTATATGCTATAATATATACTGATCAGTTGCAAAAATACTGTAGATCTACATCTAACATCATGACCACTACCACTAATAGTGAAAACCTTATGTTTCGATGTCGTGGATCCGTGATATCGGTACTACTACTGTATACCAGCTTCATATATCATCGCTAGATTTCAATTTAATATTTACTGTATCGAAGCTATCCATCGTTCTTATCACGCACAATTATTCAAGTAGCTCGTTCTCCTAACCAGAAAGCGCCACAGATTTTAATTTAGCTCAGTCCTGTGAAGTCTATTTGAAATGTGTTGAGACGCAATAAGTGAGCAGGTAAACTCTACCTGGCTAGCTAATTATAAAGTGGTATCCGAGACGTCCCATTAACAAACTATTCAAACTTTTTTTTCAAAATCTGCATTGTAATTGGCCCGGATATACAACAATATTTTATCAAAGATCTATCCTGGATGGCTTATAGTAGATATTGATCTTATCCTTGTTAATCAAATTCTATCATCCTGACCAGATGTTCACACATATCACAATGTAAATATATTTCTGTCAAAATATCCAAAAAAAGCTTAGCATAAGCCGTTCTATCCAGAACCATCTATTTATGAATGGATAGCCCTGCATCCGATTCTAGGGTACTTTTTGATTATGTCTGGAATCAATGTATCATGTTAAAACCGAACGCTAATTTCAATTACAAACAATACACGGCGCTATCGGATTAACCTGCAGATAGAGTTCTATAGTATACTATTGCAATAATGATTCCATCCATGGGGGGTACGGGATGATATCACGATAATTAATGTGTAATCTACAGGAACTAAATTTTAGAATGGGATAGATCGATGCGCGGGTTAATCATTCAGTTTGCAGGTTAACTTTCTATTCTAAGCTTAAAAGAGTTGTTTAGGACCGCGATTTCAAGATTCACTCATCGTTGAACTTACAAGCTGTTTAAATTTTTGGGAAATGTGTTCTACTTTAACAGAGTATTTATATTGATAATGGGGACTTCTAACTTTTGACATGAATATCCATATATCCTCTAAATATTGTGCCAATTCCGGAATATCAAATTATATATATGGATGATGGGAGGTCTTAGACTTTAGTACCAGTAGATCGGATCTATCGGTTGTCTCTAATTACTAAAATAGCTTTTGAAACATATTGATCTCGAGATTTTGCAACCAAAAATTCACCCAAACCATCAACATCTGCTGTATACCCATCTTCTCGATTAATATGCTTTTCATAAGTTCCTTGAGGAGATTTTTATTTTAATCGTATGATGATAATTCAGGTTAGATGCGCAACAATTTCTAGTACATAATTAATTAATTTATCACGATATATAGAGAGAGCTATTGGAAATTCTGGAAAGAAAAACATCGATGCAGCCGAACGGACAAATCCATGTAGGAACATGAACTGTGCATGAAGCCGATGTCCGAATATTAGCATGCACTGGATATATAGCCTGTAAGTATTCAATAGTGGTACGATAATGATTAATGCGTCAGAGCTGCATTTACAAGTCCATCGATTCACTGCAGGGATAAAATGTCGGGTACCAGTGGTAATAAGAGTACACCATATCATATACATAATATAGTAACTGGATCTAAGATGAAAAAAACTAGAAAAATATTATTGATCATGAATCAAGGTACTTTTTTATTTTTTTAATTACTCCAATTTACCGAATAGAAACAAAATTGCAATATTTGTAATACTGAATCCGAAACATGATGCATGGATTTTTTATCTTAAGGATTGTATTTGATCTCTTGATTCAATTTTTTTTTTTTTTTTTTCACGCTTCGGATTCATCGGAATGTCTTAGAAAAACTTAGGTTTTGAGTCCATCTATTTACCTATGACTCGAGAGGATCTGGGGAACTGTATGGATATTTTTGGACATATGCAGGTATGGGATAATAATATTAATAATATAGGTATTTTGATTATTGGTCATGATCATGATTGTAGTTTGTTACAGATATTTGCATCCATAAATTTCCTATAGTACTCAGATCAGTGGCAAAAGATCCGACTTGTAAAGTGTACAATATATTTTTTATCAAGATTTGTAACTTATAGGATGGTACTGAAATTGAGCAGTTATTATACAGATAGAGGTCCAAACAGAAAAACTCTGGTTTTTTATAAAAAAGCAAATTAAGCTATTCCGCTCACCAAGTATTTTAGTGATAACAGTATAAGAGATAGTAGCTCTAAGTAATGAGCTAAATACTATAAATCTCGATTGCTTTTTGAACTTGTTTTTTTACCAGAACTATCCAGTAACATGATTCGATCCACGAATTGTCTGAATAGCAAGAACATTAAATTTAAATTCAGTTTAAAGTTTTGAAGGTGATTATGAGAAGTTGAACTCAGTCATACATAACTCACAACGTTACTGTCCAGATTAAAAAGTTTCATCATGGTATTAAGCCCTAACACTTTAATTAAAGATGAACTGGCGATAAATCTCATCAAGTCAGGTTTTTTCTTCTTATAATATACTGGCATCGATAGTACCGATTATCTATGAACTCAATATTATAGTATACAGTATTATGTAGGATGATGATTCTACAGTACTATAATGGCACTTGCTACACGTTAAACCTGGTAATGGGATCAGTGCGGTGGTTGGGCAAGTGAAACAGATTATAGGAACGGTACCGATGTATGTACCTTTGGACGCCCACAAAAAGTAAAAAACCTTCAAACATCAGAGACATTTTAATTAACGTGTTTAAAAAGTGGGTTAAGTTGTAGATCGAAATCACTAGAAAAAAAAATCTATATCCAAGGATGAGAAGATTTCTAATCCTTACTTTTTACTACATCCTATAGTATACCCGATTTTCTAAATAATAGAATGATTTCTAATAATCGATATTAATTAAATTTCATATATAGAAACATCATGTGCCCTTTCCATGGTGTAGGTATGCTTGCTTAGAACATTTTCAAGCGGATGCTTTCGGATTTTTCTATTAAAGAGAAATCAATACTTTATTGATAAATTATATAGTATCAATAAAAAGTATAAATAAAGGTTTGAATCTTCTTCTTTAAATTTTTTTTACATATTCTTCATTAACTACAAATATTAATAAAATTTAAAAAGACTACTAATTGATACTAAATATTTTGAAAATAATATTTTCCTACTATAGAATTTTATTCTAACTCTTCACAGCTACTTTTTACAACAACCACAACACATTAAATTAGTATAAGTATGGGTAATCAAGCGGTTGAAATCAATCCACCACATGGATTAAATATTCATTTAACTGAACATGGTTCAAATTGGTACTGGGCTGCATTTGCAGTAATGGCATTATTTACGTTAGTTCATTTGGTTGGCGCTTATAAATTTCGACCAGCTAATGAAAGAATCTTTTATTTTAACTCCGCATTATCATTGTTTATTATGACAATTGGGTATTTTACAATGGCATCAAATTTAGGTTGGACAGGTATTTTGGCAGAATTTGGTCATGCTAATAAAAATTATTCAACTGGTTCAGGTGAATTATTAATTCGAGAAATTTTTTATGTTAGATGGGTTACATTAGTATTAGCTTTTCCACCATTAATTTTGAATTTGGCTATTTTAAGTGCTGTTCCATGGCCAACTGCATTATTTACTGTATTATGTCAAACTGTTTTTTCTGTTTGTTTATTAATTGGTGCATTGATTCATTCTACTTATAAATGGGGTTATTTCGTTTTTGCAATTGTTGCAATGTTTGTTGTCGATTTCAACTTATGTTTTTCATTTAGAAAAACAGCAATGCCATTAGCTTCACCAGTCTTTAATGGTTTCCAAATTGTTGCTTATGGTATTGTATTTTTATTATTTTTATATCCAATTTGTTGGGGTTTAAGTGAAGGTGGTAATGTTATTCAACCTGATTCTGAAGCCGCTTTTTATGGTGTATTGGATATTTTAGTATTTGTTGTTTTGAACACTGCTTTACACTTCTTTATTAAAGATTTGGATTTCACTGCTCATGGCTTGGTATTCACTAATAATGCTGGTGTTTTACATCATGAAAAACATTCATTTGAGCAACCAGGTCCTGTTATTGGTAACAATGCTCCTGCTAATACTGCTGTTCCAGTTGCTGGTGAAACAACCGCCGTTCCAGTTGCGGCTGCAGTTTAAAAAATTCTTCACAAAAAAATACTCTTTTCTCTTCTTTAATTGTTTAATTAATTCCTTGTTTTTTATTTAATAGTGCTAATTCCTTAATAAATAATTTTTTTAATATATTTAATTGATTTTTTTGCTATTTACATTCTAGCTTTTTTATTTATCTCATCATATTAAAAGTTAACTTGGGTTGCTACTTTTTGTATACTTTATTCCAATTCCCCCTCTTTCCCCCACACAAAAACTGTCAAACTCAATCTACCAATCAACCTCAACCTTAACCTCATCTTTAATTTCGGTCTTTACCTGATAATCTTCCAATTTAACAAAATTCCCCACCTCTTTCTTAATCTTACCACCATTATGTTTAAACTTATCACCAGGACACCATCCAGTACCAGACAAATCACATTCCTCACACAATGGCTTTCTAGGCCTAGGGAAACATACTGACTGCCCAAACCCTACAATTAAAGGATTAAAAGTCATCCACAACTCTTTAGGCAACCATTCTTCCAAATCTTTCCTAGTCCCCTCTGGATTCTTTGATTTAGTCCAACCCCATAAATGTGCTAACCTATCAACATGAACATCCACTCCAATCCCACTATTCTCACCAAACGCCCCATGCATTAATAAATGTGCCATTTTTGGACCAACTCCAGGTAACGAAATAGCATCCTGATAAGTTCTAGGTACATCGCTTTGAAATTTTTCTTTCAAAATTTCTGCTGTAGCCTTGATATACTTTGTTTTACGATTGTGAAACCCAACTTTTTGAATAATCTCATCTAGATCTTTTTCACTGGTACTTATTATACTATCTACTGATAACCCACCGGGTAACTCTTGTCTCATTCGATGGAGTGTTACCACCGTAACAGTATCTTTAGTCTGTGAACTTAACATCAATGATATAAGAAGTTCAAATCGAATTTCTTTAGAGTTTGGAACATTCAATGGGTCAAACCCCATATAATCGACTGGTGCTTGGTTTCTTAATCTAGTTGACCTGATCTTCGCTAACATTTCGGGCCAATGCGGTGGTCCATTGGATTCGGGATATGAACTTTTGTTGATTTCGGGGAATGAAACGGGGACATTTAGACCCTTTTTGTCCATTTCTTGTTTAACATCATCATAAGTTATATCAACTCTTACTGTTTTACGGGTTATTTTACCCATTTTACTAAACAATCGAAGATTTAGTTTGGAATTTGGCTTGAAGATTTTTGCAGTAAATACAGAACAGAGTCTGGTGGAAAATTCGGTCGTACCGATGAAGAATTTAAATCATGGGTGAGATCATTGTCCAATGGATGTTGGGACATTAGTCACCAAAAATAATCGCGAGACTCACGACGAGGGTTCGTGTTTTATACGAATAATGTCTATCCTTTTAAGTGCTTCTTGATAGGGTTAGTTGACCAAATTTGGCCCTGTCCCATAATCAGTGAAGCACTTCGACGTTCTTCTACTATGTATTGAACTACTTATATAAAGCCACTGATACTTTATTATCGTGCTTATTGTGGTTCTATGAAATATTCCTGGTTTTTGGTACCCTTGCCATGACAGTAACGGTCATTGCAAGTTTCAAGTCTTTATTTTTTTTTTGACACGGATATTTAGATAGTTATTTAAATTGGTCAAATTATTTGATCACTGATACCGATTCTAAAATGAAAAAAAAAATACTACGGAAATTAGTAAAAGAAAGTTGCTAGTTTTTTTCGCCCTTTTTTTGGTGGTTTTTTTATATTTAGATAATTGTGTCTTATGAAATGTTGTCAAAAAACTATTTATACAGAACCTTTATTCAGGTTAAAACAATATTCTAAGAATATAATAATTTTTCGTCTACTTTCTAATGTATTTACATATTTGTCTGTTTTGAAGTTGATCTTCAAATAAAATATGTATCTTTTCTCTCGTTTCTTTCTTCCATTCTCTCTTTTCTTGTGGTAAATAATAATAATAATAATAATAAAATAACATAATCAATAAAATAATAATAATAATAATAATTTAATCGTTCGTCAAAGGTTTCCTCTTTTTGCCATGATCTACTTCTTTGAAGTTTTACCAAAATTTGGAGCCGGTAGACTCTTATTACTAACTTCTTTCTGTCTCTTGAAACCTAATTCAGCCATTAAAGGAATATGATCAGATGGTTGATGAACATTTGGGAACCCAACATAATGATGAGCATATTCTTTATCCATTTCGCCTAACAAACCAGTAACACCTAAATTTGAATTACTAATATAAATATAATCAATTGCATCAACAAAATTTGGAGTATAATTTGTAAAAGGTAATTCACCCAAATCAACATAAGCTGATTTTAAAGTGAAAGGATGTTCCATACCTTTTTCAGTATAATTACCATAAATTCTTCCTTCCAAATCAGAATGATTAGGTGGGACTTTACCAGTGGAAAATAATTGACAAGCACCAGAATCAACAGTACTATTCAAATCACAACACAGAACTAATGGAATTTGTTTTGGGTCAGTATATTTTGGATATTTCATTCCATCATTATCTTTTGATGAAGCATATTTAGAACAAATTCTATAAATTTCCTCTAATAACAATGCAGATTGAACTAATTTAACATCTTTGAAAACAGGATTCCAATGAATATGAGTATTTGATACTAATAACAAATCTCCACTTTCCAAATTTTCCAACATTAAAATTAATGCAATTTCATCTTTATTCATAACTCGATTATAAATATCTGCCGTTTTTTTGAAATCATCCTTTCTTAATGCTTGACTATTATATTCAATTGTAAATCTTTCAACTAATTTAAATTTATCCATTTTGAAAAATGTTGCACAACCATCTACTTTTTTAGATTCATTTTCTCCCATAGTTCTTGCTCTTGTCTTTTGCCAATGTAAACCTTTATAACCTTGTTTGGCTAAATTTGGAACCCAAAAATTTTCAAAGCTTGTACCATCAACTTCTTGTAAACAAATAATATCAGGTTCATGACTTTTTATTTGTTCTAATAATAATTTACTTCTATAATCCCAACTTAAAGCCCATGATGGTGTATAACCATACATTGCAGCAGTTGCATATTTATCACACAATGTATTATAAGTTAGTACAGTGAATTTGGTATCAGATGTATTTTCATCAAATGTTAGCCATTCTCTTGTTGGTGGCTTTGTTTTAATTGGGGCATTTTCTCTCAAATCAATAATAACACCTCTTGTACCACCTTCTGCCATTTTATCTCTAATTCTATTATCATTAATTGGATTTCCATCTAAACCTAAAATTTCCAATTGGAATAAATAACCAAATTCATATGGTAAAGTTGTAATTCTATTATCAAACAAAAACAAATATTTTAACGTATAAATTAGTCCCAATTCTGCTGGTAATGATGTTAACTGATTATCACTTAAATCCAAAACTTTTAATTGATTTAATTTTGTAATACAATCTGGTACTTCAACCAATTTATTATGACTTAAAAATAATTTTTGTAAAAAATTATAATTAAAAACTTTTGGGGATAAACACATTAATCCTTGACCACTTAAATCAACTGCAGTCCAAAATTGTTTCTTAATATCTTCATTAATTCTTCTTAATTGTTCTTCTTCTTCCAATTCTTTCTTTTGTTTGGAACTGAAAGGATTTTGTTGTGTTGTTAATTTTGCACTTCCTTTAACAGGAGTACTGATTTGACCTGTTGGAGTATTTGGTTGAGGCAATTGTTGTTGCTGTTGTTGTTGATGATCTTGAACATATTGCATTGCCAATTCCAAAACTGTCATAACATTTCGTTGATTTGTACGTGAACTCATTGCAGCACATCGCGCATAATTGTGTGGTGAATTTGTTGATCGTGATAATTGTGCTAATTCTTGTTGCTGACGCCAATATGGATTATTATTGTATTGATTGGGGCTGTTATTGTTATTATTGTTATTATTATTGTTGTTATTACTATCATTATTCATTACACCTGGTGGTGGGGGTGGAGGTGGTCCACCATTACCAGGAGTCGACACTGCCGTTGCTCCTGGCATTCGTTGGTATGTGTTTGCTTGCATCATCTTTTTTCTCTATCTTTTTTCATTACTATTCTATATTATTTTGAAGATCAATTGTCAAGATTTCGTTACAGAATTATTATAATGATAAAATGTGTCTTCTATTCTTTTTTTTTTTTTATTCCAGCTTTTTTTTTTGCGTGTGCGATTTTTTTTTTTTTTTTGTCGATAATAGAGGGAAAAAAAATCGATCCAGTTGGGAGTTTTAATTCTTTTACCTGTTCGTGTTACACGCTAGATAATCTAGTGCGCAATGCAAACAAAGCTTACGCCATTATAGATGATACCGCTGGGATTTTTTTTACAACATCATTTTTTTTTTTTGTACAATATAACGTAAGGAGTTACCCGGATGACTAAATATCCAGTATAGATTAATGATTTTTGGCTATAATATTTCTACTAAATTGTGCAAAATCTAATGACTCTGATACCATTTCATGTAAACTAGGTTGGCAAAATACTGCCAAAGTGTTTCTTGAAATGTTTGGTGTACTAGCTCCTTTAACAAAATGTGGTACTGCTTTAAATTGACCATTTGTTACCAATTCTAATGCTTCGCCAGTTTGAAAAGCCAATGCATCAGATGGAATCCCAACTTTAACAACATCACCATGTCGATTTTTGATATATAACCCAGCCTGAGGGTCTGGTGATTTATCTAGAATATTTTCATCATCTTCCATAAACATTGCCGATGTGAGACCTGTTAAGCATGAATGATCGAGATGCTCTCCACACCAATCATCACTATTATCTTGAACTTCTTTCGAAGGAAAATAATGTAATAATCTAGCTTTAGTTGTAGTACTAGTTTTAACAATTCGTTCCAAATAATTTGGTTCATATCCTTTCATGCTATCACCAACATATCTATCACAAGCTTTGGCAACAATTGTTGCAGTATCAATAATCATATTAATTAATTCTTTAACGTTTTTTTCAAAGTCTGGTAAATCTTTTTCTGATGGCCAAATATTTGGTGCAGTATACCCAGGTAGATCCGGATATTGGTCAATAACTTGTTGAGGTGGGCCTTCTAGAGTAGGATCATTATGAAATGCACAATTAATATAATATGACCCTTTTAATTCATCTGGTTTACCATTTGCTAATTTTTCTTTACCACATGACCATCCAACTAACCAATAAGCTTCTTCTGATTCCATTGATAGTAATGTTTCTTTTGGTAATTTGGCTAATTCACTAGCACTTTTTAGAACTTTTTGTCTTAATTGTTGAAAATTTGATGGTAATCCTTTAACAATAATAATACCTAATGAATCAGATCCAAACGCTTGTGGCAATAAATTATCCACTTTACCTTGTTCAAGATCTTTCAATTCAACTGTTACTGCACTCATTCTTATTCATTTGAAGTAGATCAAGATTTTGGTAATAAAAACTCGGGACTTGGACTTTGTGGGGTTGACGCTCTTTTATAGTTTTATGTGTCTAAATTTTTTAGTGTATCATTCCGTCGGTAACCTTAGCACCTCAGCGGGTGAAAAAGATCTTAACGGCTATTTTTCACGCGTCATATCCACAATTAACAATTGTGCATACTAAAAAAAGTCAGAATTAGAATTAGAGTATTAGTGGTAGCTCAATTATAACAAGTCTAGTTTATTAGCAAATGAAAGGGGAGGGGGGAAATATATTTGATCATAAAAATAAATAGAATTAATAAATAAATATAAAAAAACCAAGTATAACTATAGCAACGAGTTTTATGCAAACATCTGTAGTTTTCGTACAACTATACTGTCTCTTGGAGTTTGTACTAATGTATTAATTGGTGTTTTATAATGATGCTTTGGAATGCTAGAATGTCGAGTCGATAATATAGTTGGTGTAACTGCAGGAGATAATGGTTTTTTAGTAAAATTCAAATGCTCAACTGATTTTGGTTTACTCAATGATTGATATATTTTTTGTCGTTCTTGATATATTCTATTGCTTCTTAGTTGTAACATATCTAAACTTCTAGGTGGCGGAACAGGTGGGGGTCGTAGTGTAACAGCATGATGTGGTGCTGAATAGCTACCATCTGGTGATGTAGGTGATGATGAATTAGCGACATGAACATGATCAATATTAAACTCGTCCAATTCCGGTGTCAATGGCATCGAACTAGTATGACTACTTGAACTTTGGCCATCATCATCCTCATAATAATTATATGAATCATATATCGATGATAAAATACTTTCACTGCAGTCACTTTCATAATCTTCTTCGAATTCGCTTATATTATTAATTGATATTGTTGATTTTAGTTTTTTTATTTGAGGATGAGACTTTCGGCTTATAACCGAATGTTGCTTCATATCGTTTTCCTTATGATTGTCTGTATCATTATTGTTCATAATATTCTCAATATGTCCAACTTGAACTCTTAATGCACTCAGCTGATAACTTAGCTGCATCATATTTAATTGAATATCCGTAATCGAATCATATATGCCGTTTATAACATTGGAACAAGATATACTCTCACAATCCATTTTTCGTATTTTATCAGACAATTTTTCCTCTGTTATCGTCGTAATATTCAAAGCATTGTCGTGAGGTTCTTTTTCAGATAGTGAACTCATTCTTTATATATAATATTGCAGTTTGTTCTTTCTTATATGATCTTGCTGAATCTTAGTGTGTTATTGATTAACAGTTGATCATCAACATAAGTTTTATACCCTGAATAATAATATCAATTAAACTAAACCAATATATATATATATATATAGCTCGTATATATTGGATTGGATAGCTGAATAGAATAAACAGAGAAAATTGAATGATATCGATAATCAGCAAAAAAGTAATAGTCAAAAAAGACTAAAAGGTATTACAGCAGTATTGCAATATTTTTTATAATTATTACAAGGTCGGTTAGAAATTTTCTAATCAAGATTCAGTTCGAGGAAACTCCTGCTGACTATCCGGATATTCTTTATTTTTTTAAAGTTCTGAAAGCTGTAAAAACAGAAAAATAACAATAGAATTATTATTAAAATACATGCTCCAGTTGGATAAAAAAAATAAAAGATTAAAGCTGCGTTTAATTTTTTGTTTATAATATTTGAAGAAAGGGAAAAAAAACAAAATAGAAAAAGAAAAAAAAATTAAAGTTTTCTCTATCAAAGCATATGGCAAAAATGTGTCGACGTCTGTTAATAATCAAGAAACTTTCAACGACATCGATCATTACTTTAGCATATATATAGTTTAATCCACCATCATTTTAATGGACAACTTGTACGCTTATGATCAACAGAGATTGCACTGGTTTCTATATATATATAGATCCTCTCCATCATTATGCAGCTATCCTCACTAGTTTATATCTCCTACAAGTTTATAAACTTCGATGTAGAACTTCTTTCTTACTCCATGAGCACAATAAATTAGGAGGATCTACGCTATTTGAACTTAGGAGGGATCAATTGAGTTGAACTGTAGAAACTACCTGAATGTCACGCGTTGTCTTAGATCCGACCAATCTCTCCATTCTCCCCTTTCAAACTTTAGATACCTTAAATAGTGAGTTTTTTTTCTTTCCTAAAATGAAATTTGTCAACTTATAATAATGATAAAGACTTGCGAATTCTTTAATTGAAGTATAGAGTGTAGGTCTTTCATCTATTTTCGCTTAGTTGAATTTATGTTGGATGAAAGTTATGAAACAGTAAATCTCTTCGGCGATAATTCGTTTAATCATGGTTGAAACTTTTACTTGATTGGACTATAGCTAATTAGAAGGATTGAAATATTGCATATGTATCTATATATTGTAATTTGACGGTGCATCGGATGCATATTTCCCCCCTCATACATCTGAAATATTTATTAAGTTAAGGGTTCAATTGTTAGGGTCAACCCCGTAAAAATGAGATGGCAATTCTTATAACAAATATATGCTCTTTCAAGCAGCAAATAAGCTATCAATAAATGAATAAAGCCCTGTTTAATATTCATCTGTAGGTTATCAGGATATTGGGAATTAGATAATACACTGGCTGAAAAATAATTCTAATTAAATCTCTGAATTTATGGCTATAGTCTACAATGAAGACTGATAATTTTGAGTTGACTATATAACAATTTATTGCCACCAAATATCGAATTCGGCTTTTAAATTCAGATACCGATATAATATCTCTTTGGGCCAGGTACCATTACAATCAGCATGCATGAATTAATGCATATCGCGTAATAATCTACACAGCATAGAACACAATTTTATTAATGAGTTCAAAATTTGGATGACAAAACTTGGTAGAAATTTACTTCCAGTGCTATGCTCACCATTCCTCTAAGCTTGGCTCAATATTTTTCTACCAATTGATATCATGTACTTTTTCTTGTATGGGGAAGGGGGCCAAATTGGATTCTCATTGTTAGTGATAACTCAAGGGATAATCTAATCCCAAGAACTAACTTATAAAGCCTAGATACCTATTATTTATAGTAGTATACTTATTCAAGCTAAATAGAGATTATCGTTAATTATAATTTACAAAATCTAGCGCTTACTAACCCTGGTACTTAAAACATAACTAACTAGCTAGGGTATGATTTTGACCCCTCAAGTAGTGGTAACTATAGTAATAAAAAATATCCATGTATGCCGTAGCCAATAGTTCATGTTGGGCCCCTTACCTTATCCTCCTTTTGATCAGATTAGACAACCTATACTGCTATTGAAAAATATCACAAACAGCTGCCATGGTTTAATCTATGCGTTTTACCACACGATTGCAATATCATGAGTAATATTCCCATTAGGTCTTTATACTTAGTACACTTTTTTTTATTGAGGAGATGCAATGTTATATCGACCACATATGTATCTATGCTTTTGACTCCTTGATTGAAATAAAATAAATTTGACGAATGTGATCCTTGAATTAAACTATAGCTGTTTAATCATAAAACTTTTACTGAATAAGGACCGTAGTATAAATAGTATGCTCTTATTAGGATACTAGGTGCATGTGTAATTGTCTAATATCATCATGCCGGTTGTGCATGCTGAGATAGACATTAGCGATATCCATATATAGTAACAGGAATTAAGGATTATTAAGTCAAGCATGCTGTACATACACGAACATTAAACCCTAAGTCCTTATTTTTTAATTACTGAAGGGTCATTATAATATATTATCTTGTGCTGCTAATGAATTAACCTAAGCATGGTAACTGAATGTTAAATTAAAAGAATTCATTTGAAGAATCTTTTTTAATATATTATATAAGTGATCAATTAAACATGTTGCTGGCTTCACAAAAACATGGTACGTAATTTTGAAGTTAGAAGGACTCATGCTACGAATACTTTGGCTGAAGGTATACCATGTTTCAATGTTGTACACGTTAACAGTTGTATCTATCAAATATGGATATTGCAATATGCATATGATTATACCCAACTGAAATTTGAACCATGCAGTACTATATATACTACTATAGTCCAGACTTTGAGAAGTGGTTGGATCCTTTGAGGGTCTTGTAACAGTTATAATAACATTTTTGTTCTTTAGATTTTAGATTTATCAACTTAAGTAAGCTTTATCTATCTGCATGTATCAAATTTCTGATCCAATTTTTTATGCACATACCATTCAAGACACAAATTCTTTATAACCAAAACAGGATTAACCTCATATCCGGATTAATTCACAGTCACTATATTATAACATCATGGGATGCTACAATTGACCTAGCCTAGGCCTGCTAGCTACTGTGGTGGCTGGGTGGATGCATCTATATATAGTATACTCTGCAAAAATACCCAGCGGCATCAAAGGTTCTATAAATTAAGAATTAGATAATCCATATATTCATACTACATTATACGGGGCGCCTCGACTCACACATAATATAATACAATAGATATAACTAAAGCTATTAAGATCTTGATTAAACTATGCACCGTTCATGACAACCTGTATATGGATCAGGTGCAGGCCCAGAATTTTACATTGTGAATAAACTTGTTTCAAATACTTAAGAATAGCTTACGTGATTATATATATAATCTCAACTTGAACTTCATGCCTACTTAAATTTAAGAGCCTCCGCTTAAACCTGGTAGAGTTCGATCTAGTCAATGAAACTAAACTAGCTACAACGTGTCAGTAGTTCTAGCAATGTACATGCCGCATTAAAATCAATTTTAACTATAGTATATATTTAAATGGCTGTATATAACCCCTGGCTTTATTTAAACCACCTAACACCGAAATGAACCAATGGAGAATATTGTTTATATTTTATCCCGTCGATTCAGCAACTCATCGACTTGGAATAAAACTAATTAACCTAGATTGTTTTGTGAAACACTGCTCTTAGCTAACAAAGTACCGCATCGGAACCTCAGAATTCTTAAGTCTACCTTTTTTCGGACTTGATTGTGATTTTTTAGCATCTATAACTGTTAAGCATTCATAGTTCATGCACTACTAATATGATAAGAACATTCTATAACTGAAGAATTAAATTCTAGCTCTGATATTTAACTCCAACGACACTCTTCCTTAGAAAAGATTATCAAAACATAGCGTCAGTGAATTCTATGGTTTTCTGTGTTTTATGTGAAACCCTGGTTTTCAATATAAACTCGCTAGTTTCTTGGTCCATTTACCTTGAGCATTCATGGGGAGGTATTGAGCTTAATCCGAAAATCAAATTTAAAAATGGAGGTAGTTTGTTAAGTTGGAGTTGAAGTAACTAGATGTGAGTCAGCACTGGTGATGAGATCTTGACGTTTATGGGCCCCGGTGGGGTTGAAAATTTCAGGACCCTGGAACGTTGCGCAGATCAGTTGGGGATGAGATCGGCAACTTAAAAGACAGTGCTTGTGGTGGTTCCATCCGGGACAAGCTTTTAGGCGGTAGGTACTAAAAGATGCGGCTCTGGATATGTAGCCAGGTATACGTTACCAATGAGGAAGCCATATATATATCGATTTTATCTTACAATGGTGAATATATATCTGCAGGAATACCGATTCGAATCCATGATCAGATGGAAAGTGATTCACTGGTAGCAATATATACGGGTTTTAATAATCATGCCTCCTTTACATATCATAATAAGAAGCTTATCAGTGAACTTCATGTACCTTCTATCTAACTTGAACTTGATCGATTAAAACCATTTTAATCTAGAGATCTCTAATACTTTATAATACATACTAAAAACATACATATGCTGTACCTTGAAAGTTACACACAGTTAGATGGTTTCAAACTCAACAGACCTGGGCCAAGTTCCTTTTCTATTGAATTACAAGTATCTTTCCAGTATTAACTGAAGCCCCATTTACAATGTATAATACTGCTTGCTTAATCCATCCACATTCTATAGCATTTTGAACATCAAGGTATAAGCACGCTTGAATGTGGTATTATATCATGATGTCGCTATTGTTATATACATTGTACACGTATACATACAACTTTTACAACCACTACTACGGTAATTTTTTGGGGTTTAGACAGCTGTCAAATATGTCTATAGATGTACACCCGTTCTGCAATAAAAGATGGGATCGAATCAGGTCTCTAATAAAACCCAACTTCCTAAAAAAAAATTCAATTTTCGACCTATAGGAAAATTGGGCGGAGAAAATTCCATCCTCGGCATACAAGCACTTAGTGTTCAGTATTAAAATTATGGACGTGTTTTTAGACACTGCCAATGATATTATGGACCTGAACGCGGTGGAACTAAAGTTACCAGGCTGCGCGCGCGATGGCATCGCCCAAGATTTTAAATTTTTATTGGATTTTCCAATCAAATTTTACGAGTCAATTGAGCTTAAAAAAATCATTATAAATGGTTGTGGATAGAAATCACGGTTATAGTTAAATTAAGTGGCTAAAACGTAAAAGTTGAGAAACAGTAAAGTATTTCATTGTTTGAACTTACTTATAATGGCATATTACAGAAATAGAAAACCTACAACAACTCGTGAGTAGTACTAAAAATCCAGAAAGAAAAAAAAAATCTATAATATTAATGAAAAAATAATAAATTTACAAATTAAATAATTACACTGATAAGTGTCCTAATAAATTAACCTTGTTTGGTGAAGTATTCTTTTGGGTTAGATGGATCAATGGTATCATCATTACCTGAAGCCCAGTTTAATGGACAAACAACACCATTAGCATCAGTGAATTGGAAAGCATCAACCAATCTCTTAACTTCAACGACAGATCGACCAACTGGTAAATCGTTGATAGATAAATGTCGAACGTTACCTTCTGGTCCAATAATAAAAGTACCTCTTAATGCAACACCATCTTCTTCCAAGTAAACACCATAATCTTTAGATAAGGTGTGGTTTAAATCAGAAACCAATGGGATTTGAACACCACCTAAACCACCAATCTTGGTGTCTCGTTCATTCCAAACTTGTAATGACCATTCAGAATCAACTGAAGCAATCAAAACTTCAGTGTTGATTTCTTTGAATTTGTCTAATGCTTTGTTGAAACCCAAAACTTCAGTTGGGCAAACTTGAGTGTGAGCTAATGGTAAAAACATCAAAACAACCCATTTACCTTTTAAAGATTCTAATGAGATTTCTTGGAATTCACCGTTAACAACGGCGGTTTTCTTGAAAGCTGGAGCTGGTTTTTGAACTTGTGCGACCATTTTTGATTAAATTGATTGAAGTATGAAAATTATAAAAAAAAAAGAGAATTTCAAAATATATTTTGGGGGAGCAGATCGGAACCTTTTTATATTTGGAAATTTTTTTTTTTTTTTTTTACAGTAATTTAATTCTATAAAGTTATAACTATTGAAATTTTCTAATAAAACTAAGTGAGATACCCGGGGTGATGAAATCGTGTTTCTTAATTCTGTTCAAGCGGCGATAGAATTAAAGTGAAAAATTCATTTTGGCGTTCAAGACCGTTGCGTAACTAGAAACAGTAAATTTAGCGGCGCTCGCCCTGGGTTAAGCAGCACTAAACCTCTTTCATGCATGTAAGCTTATTTCTAAACGCTGGCGGAAAATTATGGAATATTTTTGGAATTTTTGGAATTTTTGGAATTTTTCACTTAAAAGCAGCTTGAAATAAAAAGAGTCCAGAACTTAAGGTTCTATGTTTAAGATTTGATAATCTCAATTTTTTATTACAATCTTAATTCTTACTAGTGCATGAAAATCTATATAAACATTTTCATACATTTCATCTAGTACTCAAGCTGTAAGTATCTACATCTGATCGCACCAAAATCAGAGATCCAAGATCACTAATTGGTGAGAGAAAGTATTGATGGATTAGGGTTCCATTACCAACGAGATTAACTTATTAATGTTGAAAACATTCTTATAACCTCCAAGCTCAACTTTGTGTCGCAGTATGACCAGTCCATGACTATTTATGATTACAGTCCTATAGTTAAAATATTTTCTAATTTGCTGTAATTACCTTCCATTCCCCAGTCTTATATTATTCTATAGTACTATCTCTAGAGTTTTAACGCTCTGCACGTTGCAATCTTGTTTTACAGGTTTCACGTTGTATTTGTTTTTTAACGAGTCATCATGTTTAAATTTAACCTCAATACATTGATTTAACGAAAGAAATATTTTTAGAGAAATAAAGATTTCGGCGCATTGATCGCTGAGTAAACAAATAAATCGGTAAAATTTTGAAAATTACCACAGCTACGGAACAATACCACTCAATATCCATATATATCGATACAGGCGCATTAATAAGTTTTTTTTTTGTTTGGCAACTGATTGAAATGCGATGAGGTTCTGGACCTTTTTTCTTTCCCAAGTGGTAGATTAGATTGATAAAAGATTAGTAATTTGTCTCTGCACAAGCTTGTACGTGCACAATACTTAAGCTACTAATAGATCCTATTAGTATGATATTTCGGTCTTCAACGTCTGTAGGGGTGTTTTCTATTGGTAATTACTAAGTGCATCTGTTGGACTCCGTGTCCCGAATTGGCTTATCTGATCAATCAGAAGCAAATATCCATTTGACTGAGATTTCGAATCAATCATCTCATTTTTCGAGCTACAAACTTTGCTTTCTTGTAATAGCTGTAGCTTGTGATAATAAATCCACTTGTGGCGTTAAATCGAGTAACAAAATATATAGTGTTGTACATGGCTAAGTGTTGGTACGTAGTTGATCTAGATCAATCTAGTAGCGAATTTAAACGCGATGTAAATTAGCCTGTTGTGAATTACACTATAAGGCTAAGAATTTTTAACAAGAGCAGCAAGATATTCAATAATAGCTGCACATGTAGTTTACATAGGACATCTCCAGTTCTTAACCTACCGTTTGTTGATTCTTCAATCTAGCTATGCTCAGGTTAGATAGTTCTAAGATCAGTTTGACCTACTATGCATGTACAGATTGCCCCACTATAGACTAAAATTTCACCATCCTTGCTGCCACGTCCCCCCTATTATAAGATGCAATAACCCCCAATATTGATCAAACAATACCCCTTAGTCCCCTCTACAGTTCTGGCTCTCTTACCATCATTATATAGAACAAAAACAATTTACAGGGCCATTTCTTCTTTGACTTTTAAAAAGATGGGTAAATGATCAACGCACACCAAAAAATATTTTCTGCTAAATATTAACCCTGTGGAACAAAATTTTGATATAAGAGAAGGTCTATTTTGTCTATTTCGTAGATAAGATTGATAAAGATTAGAAATACTTTAAGCACACGCTTCAAATTTGGCTCGGAGTCCTGTCGGCTTATTAACCAGCATCCTAGATTTAAAGCTGGTGCCATTGTGCTGAGTCAATGACATCAAAGATGGCTGGCTCATCGTTTCAATCGCTCCACGCCCATGCGCCCATGTCAGAGCTACCAGTTTGATATGGATACAATTGATTAATGTACCATGGTATACAAGTATAGTTGAGAAGAAATTCGCATAATATACCCTGCAGTAAAAAGCATAGTATTAGGCATTAACTTCCGGCGTGGAAACTTCAATCGGTATTATCCATCTATCGATGTGGTACTCAAAATCTGCAGTAGTATCGATAGAGTACAAAGGCTACTGCTTAATTATTTCGTTGCAAGTATTAAAATAAAAACACTAGACCATATTCAAATAAAATTGCTCAAGGTAGTGAATGAACGCAGTCATTTCTTGCTTATATTGGCTTAAGAATATCATAATTGCATTTATAAGCATAGCCTGAGGAACTGGATACCTCGGTCAATAAACGAATATTCTACCCGTACAAGTACAAACCATCATTATGGATATATCTGTAAACGCCGCATCGAATGTGGCTGGTGGTACCTGCTAGCTAATTAAGTTAACATTGTTAAATTCAAACCAGCACCACTAAGATATGGAATCCAAACAAAACCATTGGTGAGCTACAAAACTTAAAAAAGAAGCAGAGAAAATCAACAAAAATTTCATCAAATAAATATCTATAATAAAACAAAAAAGTAATAAAGAAACGTACATAAAAAAAAAAAAAAAAAGCATATAAAATAACAAATATAGAATAACAAAATATATCGAAAGCAAAAAGCTAATAAATCAATATAGCAAAATAAACAACTCTTTAGTTCAAGAGGCTAAAATTATACAATCTTAACATTTCGATCACTTGTAGCATTATACCTACCAGTAACCGTACTTTTTAAAACAGTAGCTTCATGCCAGCTTTCAGTACTTGTATTAGCACTAGTACTTGTTTGATCAGATTCATCACCAAAAGGATCAGTGTCATTAGCAGTAGAATACAACAATCTAAATGAAGGTTTTAATTTGGAAACTTTTAATTTAATTTCTAAACCTTTTGATGCTTCTTTAACTTGTGATTTTGTGATAAATCTACACAAAATTTGTTCTTCTTTACCTGGAGATAATTGGAATGGATCAGTAAATCTCCAAATACATCGTTGTTTCTCTTTATTGAATGCTGCCATTGGTTTAGATTGAGCTGACGTAGCTTCACCACCTTCAACTGCAACACTAATAATCATTTCATCTACTTGAATTGGTTCTGTGAAAGTATCGTTTGGTTTATAAGTTAACATTAATGATGCTTGCGTTTGCTCTAATCTCCAAATTGGTGTGAAAATAATTGGCGCTTCAACTCGTTGTAATAAATATCGAGCTGCTACTGATCCAACTTTATTCGATGTAAAAACTTCTGGTTTTAGGATTTTATAAGCATCACCTCGTTGTTGAACTAATGCCTTATCAGTAAATAATTCTTTCATATTAATATCATCAGTTTCTATTTTGAACTCTAAATTATTGATTTTTTCTTCACCAATATAACCTAATGCAATTTCACCCAACCCTGCAGTATTCGAAACGGCACCATCTGTCATGATAACATTGATTCTTTCAACACATGTTGCTGAAACTGGTGTATTTGTTGGTAATGCTGGATGTTGTAATTGATTATTGAGTTTACTTGATGATGATTGGAATGAATTGATTGATTGGGTTTCTGAATTATTTCGTTGCATAAAATGAGGTGCAAAAACTGGTGCGAAAGATTCATTTGTTGGTGTACCTGTTGATTGGTTTGAAATTGGTGAAGTTGGTGAGGTTTGTTGCTGTTGAGCTTGAGATAATTGAGGTTGTGCAGGTGCAGCAGCAGCAGCAGCAGGTGAAATTGATGCAGTTGGTTGTTGTTGTTGTTGTTGTTGTTGAACTGGTGGTGATGAATAATCTGGAGGAGGTGATCGTGGGGTTGTATCTTCAATAGCTCTAGATTGTTGCTCTGCCACATTGGCTGATTCGGCCGGTGCACTAGTAGGTTCAGTAGGTGCAACTGGTTCAGCAGCAGGTGCTGCTGGAGCAGATGGTGAATCAACTGATGGACTAGTAACTGGTGATTCTACAGGAATTTGTTCAACTGGTTGAGGTTGAGGTGGTGGAATTGCTGAAACAATAGGCTCATTAGATACATTTGAAACTGGTTGATTGACTTGTTGAGATTCTCTAGAGTCGAATGGTGAAGATTGAGATGTAAACTGGGGAGCTGGCTGACTTGGTAAATTAGCATGTGGTTGGCCAAAACCTTGACTAGCAGATCCAACACTATCAAATCTTTGTGAACCAAAAGGTTGATTAACATCAAATGGTTGTGATGTTCTTCTTTCTTCAACTTGTGGTGCTTCAGCATTTGAAAATTGAGAATGTTCTTGTTGTGGCTGTTGTTGCACTTGCTCTTGTTGAGACTCAGTAGAAAATGGTGAATTTGTAGTTGGATTAGATGCGATACCAGTACTTGGGAATGATTGTAATTGATTTAAGAATTGTGAAGTTGGTCTAGCACTAGAAGCACTAGTTGGGGTGCTGCCACTAGGTTCAATATCACTTGGTTCAATATTTGTAAACAATCTAGATTGAATATCTCTTCTACCTCGATTCGCTCTACCACTAACAGTAGGTCTAGCTCTTAATTTTGATGCAACAGTTGATAATGCAACATCATCATCATTATCTTCCTCATTGATTATGTTCTTTTGAATATTCACTTTGATTGGTTGATCTGACTCTTCATTACCATCGTTAAAAACCTCATGGCCAGTTTGAGCAGATTCATAATTATCAAATCCAACACCCGTGTTTTTTGGAATTGTATAACCTTCACTATCAACACCACCACCGTTATTATTATAATTGTTTCCATTGACTGTATTATTTGGAGCAACTGTTGGTTGTAATGGTTGCGAAAATTGGGAACTTGAAAGGTCCATACTACCATTAGCTTTTCTACTTGGTGGAGGAGGTGGTGGGACACCTTTATTTGAACTAATTGATGATTGTCGATGAGGAGGAGGGGGAGGTGGTGGTGGTGGTGGTGCACTATTATTATTAATGTTAGTATTAACACTTTGTGATGATGGTAAATTAGTTGATGATGAATAAGACGTTCTTCTGTCAGAATTAATAGTACCTGGAGCACCAGCAGCTTGAGCTGGCCATTGGTGTTGTCTACTAGAATCATTAGCAGAACTTGCAGATGATTCTTGTTCTTGAATTGCATCAAATTCATTCAATTTTTTCTTATCCTTATTCTTTTTCTTAAAAATCGAACCAACTTTCGACCTTAGTTTAGTTCTACCATGAGTTTCTTTTGAATGCAATGAACTATCATCATTGAAAGAATTAGATGAAGCTCTCATATTATTATTTGATGGTTTTTTACCAAATATCGGAGGTGGACGTTGATATAAATCTGAATTACCACTTGCAACTGAATGTAAATCATTATGACTAGTTGGAGGATTGAGTTGCCCCTGGATACCCATAACATGTGCTTCACCAGAAACAACATGTGCAGCAAAAGTTTTGATTTCTTCTGAAGGTTCAAATGATAATAATTTATTCATAGTTTCTTCAATTGGTTTTATAACAGCTTGATGATGATCTAATTCTAAAGTTTGAAATTGTACTAATAAATCTTTTAGTAATAAAATCCGTTGATAATCAACTTGTTCAAATTGATCCATTGCAAAAGGAGCTTGATTTTCCCATTGTGATTGAACTTCCGCAACTTGTAATTGAGCTTGTTCAATTTCATCTGATGTACCCTTTTTTCTACCAGTAGTAATTTTATGATGATGATCTTCAGATTTTGTTAATTGTGTAGCTAATTGTAATAACCCTTCTTGTAAAATTTTACAATCTTGAACAGAATTAGATTTTCCAAATTTTTTCAATGGTGATTCAACTGTACTATGCAATTTACTTGATAGTTGTAATGAATAATTTACATTATCTGATACAGATTTTAGGATATTTTTCCAAATAGGTATTAAAGTCCCCATTGTCCCGCTAACTGGTGGTATAGGTCTACTAGCCAGTTTTTCCAATTCTAATGCATATCGCTCTTCAATTTTAGCTCGTTCTCTAATCCAGCCTGCTATCTCATCATTTAGATGAATTCCTCTACCTATCCGTTCTTTCATCAATTCCGCCGCTTGTTCCGGTCGGTTTGATGATAAAATGGCATTGCTGTACTCATTCTGTGAAGACATTGTTGCTTCTTTATTATTACTATTTCTTTCTTTCTTATATCTCAATAAATTTAATGTCTGTTGTAATGTACAATTATTTTAATAATATCGATATTGTAAAAAATAAAAAAAATAAATTAGTGGTGGTGTGGAGTAAAGTTCCAAAAAAAATACAAAGGGAAAAAAAGAGACTATAGTGGGTGATATAGTTTAGTGTTAGTAGTGAATAAATGAATGTTTTTTTTTTTTTTTTTGGTGTTGTATCTTTTCTTTTCAATTCTCCCAATTTGTGGGTGCACCAAAAACCTCGAGATTCAAGCCGAATTAGTGTTAAAGAATGGTGTGTCATTTTTTTTTTTTTTTAACATTGATTGCTCGTGCGAGCACGCTTAAAAAGTATTTAGTGGAGCAGCATCTTTCAAGAGCTACGTCAACTTGACAAAATGTGGAGTGGAGATTCCTGATCAATCGGAACACAATACATTTTATTGCCCCAGTAAAACCTTTTTATTCTCCGATATACAGCATGCAGTGAAATTATTGTGATTGGGTGTGATAAAAGATATTTAAAGGAATTTAAATAAACAGCTCGGTGGTTTCAATTCTTTTTTTTAGCATCGATGATGAGAGTTTTGAATAGGCCAAGCATTTTGAGTTTAAGCATACGTTGTAGTGTCTATATTGCATGCTATAAGTGATTTGATATGGTCTACTAGTTAGCAGTGCTTGGTTATCATAGATTAGCCGATTTTTCTTGATTACCTGATTATATTCATGATATATATCGTGATGATGAATTAAGGTTTGAAAAGTAATTAAGCGAAGTGTCGACTAACAACAATCGAAGTATATATAAATTCTTATAGGTTTCCAAATTATTTCTAAGTGTACCAACAATTTAATCTCGATTTATAAAATATTACCAAGAAATCTTCAACCACATCTCATCCATATTGGCTCCATAAAAAACTGCTAGAGATGCGGCTCTTTCCAGCCAACGGTCAAGATCTTCCTATCATACTATTGTACTAGTTTTACAGCAATCTAAAGATCCAATAATTTAAGAGTTTAATAAAGAAAAAGAATAATTTAATTAAAAAATAAATAATATAGGTACAAAATAATTATACTAAATTGAGTATGTGTAAACATTCTTTTTTTCTTTAATTTTTCTTATGATTAAATAAAAAATGCAAAAATATATGAACTGTAGAAAAAAAAAAAAAAAATAAAAAAAAAAAAATGCAAAAAAAAAAAGAAAAAAAAAAAATTTAATTATTAATAATGGAGGATATTAGTTTTTTTTCTTTTTGAATGTGAATGCAAAAATAACTGACTTATAATAATCAGTTTTAATAAATAATAAATAAATAAATAATCCAAAATGATCTTGTAGAAACTAAAGTTGCATTTCTTCATCATCTTGTTCATGGGTATCAGGTTCTGGACCATAATCACCTTCATAAATAACAGCACCGGCTTTTCGATGCATTTCAACAAAAGCCAATTCAGCATTTGATAACAAATCTTGTGTAGTTGGTCGTTTACTTGGATCTGGAGTCAGCATCCATTGTACCAATTTATCCAATGCATTAGAATTATCAACCATAAATTTTGGAGCCCATGATGGTACTCTTCTCTTTCTCTTATTGTTATTATTATGAGTAGATTTTTTAAAAATTGGTGGTTGCTTTGGTGATGAACTAAAAGAATCATCCATTATTTCATCTTCATCTAAATCATGCCGATTCATTTCATCATCTTCATCATCCATATCATCATCTTCTTCTTCTTCCTCATCATCTCCATGATTTGTTAAATCTCCACTACTTAGTCTTCCAGCTTCTGTTAAATCACCAGATCGTAACTTTTGCCATGGTAAACCATTATCTGGTAATACAATATTAGCAGCAATTTCTAACATCATCAACCCCAATGAAAAAATATCTGCTGGTTTATTATAATCATGTTTTGACAAAACTTCTGGTGCAATATATTCTCGATCACCTTCTCTTTCAATATCATGATTTGCTGGATAAGGAGTTGCCATACCAAAATCACCAATTTTTAATGTACCTTCAAATGTAATAAAGACATTAGCTGGCTTTAAATCCAAATGCAAAAAGTTTTGTTTATGAATATATTGGATTCCCAATGTTAATTCTACCATAATTTTCCAAACTCTCCATTCATCCAATCTTGAAATACTACCTTGTTCACTAATGAAAGTATCCAAACTGCCATTTTCACAATAATCAGTTTGAATATATAAATGGCCTTGTTCATCCCATGCATCATATAATGTAATAACATGTTCTCTTTCCTCTTCAGTACCGTTAGTTGTTAATTGTTTTAAAATTTCAACTTCTTCTAATCTTCTTGATCTAGCTTTTGGACCTAAAAATGGTGTTTTTGTTCTTTTTACTGCATATCTATTTGGCTCCAAGATATTATTAGAATCTTTTCTTTCAGTAACTGCATAAACTGTTGAGAATTCACCTCTACCAATTAACGATACTTGATCAAATCTATTTACTAAATTTGGATCCAATTCTTTTTCTTTTTCCTTTTCACAACTATTATTGTTATTACTATCATTATTGTTATTATGAGTTGGTGTGGTGATTTTGGCCGGAGTTCTTGGTTCTTCAATGTTAATACTTGATCTTCTACTACTAGTTGCTTGTGGCATACTAAATTCATCTTTCATAACAATATCTTTATCATTATCTATATTGAAGTTAAAAAATTTGAATTGATGGTCTTTTGTTGGAGTTGCCGGTTCATTATTAGTTGTAAAATCTTCCAAAATATTTCTTTCAGTTGGTCTATTATTACTATTTGTAAAATCACCACTAAATCGGAATCTATTATCTCTTAATCCACCAATTCGTTTACTGCGTCTCAAACTTGAATTGCTTGAAGAATGAAATAGTCTTGTATTTTGAAATGATGTTGAAGAAGAAAATGGCTGAGCAAAACTACTATTTTGAATATTTGAGGTAGAATTTGGATATGGTGATGCAGGTGGTTGCATTAATGTATAATGTTCGAAAGGTCCTGGAGTGGATGATGCGGCTGGTTTTTTACATGGGGTATCTGGTGGACCTCTAACATCCAATTTTATTCTATTTCGTTTAGATAATAAACCTGTACTCATAAATGCTGTTTGTAATGGTTTGACTGATTTGTATTCTGGCGTGTTATATTCATTGTTAGTAGAGTTCATTTCTGAACTGATTGAACTATTCAATTTCAGTTTTAGTTTACTGACACTAATATTTGAAGATTGAAATGGTCTTGGCTTTGTTTTATAAGATGCAGTTGGTGAAGGTGAAGGTGAAGTGGCGAATGGGTTTGTGAATTCTATACTATCTTGTTGTTGTTGCTGCTGTTGTTGTTGAAAATGGCGTCTTCTTTGTTGTAATTGTATCATTCTTTCTTCTTCTTGTTGCTGCTGTTGATGATGATGAAACAAATTATCCATACTGCTCATTTTTCGAATCTTTGCTGCTTGATTGGGTGATGGTATAATATTATTAAAACTAGGTGATTCGTTCCGATGTTGAGTTAAAACTTGTTGTACAGCTTTTGGTTTTGGAAATACAAATTTTTGTGGAGTAGATTCATTTGAATTTGTTGGTAATGGTCGTTTTAATGGTAAATGGTCCAAATTTTTATTTGATGTAAACGGTGATGATGAACCTGGTAGATGTTGTGGTACGCGTAAAGATAAATCTTTTGAACTTGATGAAGATAATGCAGCCGACGCTTCATCTAAATTAAGTAACCCAGTCGACCTTCTTAAAGTTTTATTATTGAATCTATTGCTTCTCAAATTATAATGAGTATTACTATGATGAGTTGATTCTGATAATGTTGCTCTTCTTGATGAACGAGTAAAAGGTCGTCTATTGTTATGATCTTGGGGTATTGATGCTGGTGGGCACATATTAGTTTTAATACTATCGTTCTTGTTATTATTATTGTTGTTGTTGTTATTGGTATTTGGTATAGTAGTTTTAGCCAACGTTGCTGGTTGTAATGGTGGACTATATGCTGTCAGCATTGATGATTCTGAAGCTGACGAATTACAAGAACTTGATGATGAAAAAGATGAAGCTGAAGAAGACGAAGAGGACCGTAATCGTCGATGTTGAAAAGAGAAAGACTCCATTGATAATTAAAAGAATAAACCCAAATTATCCCTTTTCTTGTATTGTAAAAAAAGTAGGGTATTTAGTTGATGCCTGTTCTACTTTTTTCTTACTTATAATTGACTAATCGTGTTTTTGTTTTGGTAAGTTCCTGTTAAACCTATTCCCTGTATTTTTATTTGATCACAAATACTTTTACTAAACAAAAAGAAAAAAAATTCTTCTTTTTCCAGGGTATTGCGATTAACGAAGGAAGGGGGTGTATTGATAAAAAAAAACGATTGGCCTTTTTTTTTCTCTTATAACTATAGATGTCGAATTCAAAAAAAAGTTGATGTTAAGAAAGAAAGAAAGAAAGAAATCTCAATCAAGGGGTATATCTAAATGTAAATGAACCCTTTTTTTTTTGTAGTCTTTTAAATAAAATTATTTTAACAAAATTCGAAAAATGAGAAAATGTCGTTTATAATAAGTTTTTGAAAATGTGTGAGTTAAGAAAAGAAAAAAATAAATAAATAAACGACTTTTTTTTTCTTATTTTCTATTCAGAATTTGTAAAGTGATTTGTAAAAAAAAAAAAAAAAAAAAAAAAAACCAGGAGGCGGAATAGCGAGAGTACAAATATTAAAAATCAAAACTGCTGAGTGCTGTTGAGTGCACTGTGGTCCCGAGAAAAAGAAAAAATTATGATTATTTGTGCGTGTTGACAACTCAGAAAAACTTTTATTTTTTTTTGCAATGCATGGTGAATAAAAAAATAAATATTCGCGTTTGGATTATTTACTTTTTTAGCTGTTTCAGTGTAAATAAAAAATTCTGCAGCGACCGCGGTGGAAGAAGGAAAAAGAAAACATTAAAAGAAGTACATGATGCAGATCTAAGAGATCTGAAAGTGAGTGAGATTTCAATGATGATCGGTCTTTTCCAAAATATCAATTGTATGAGCGCGCTGATTAAACGCTCTGAGAGTAAAGTGCTTTAATAACTGCAGAATACTAAATTCGTGTGGACATACTGGGCCTTATTTGTTTATCCTGATCATGATGATGTTTGTTAACAATTGACAGTAGACTATTGCAGTGTAGGATGTTGAGAAATGATCAATTACACTAATCACGATCGAGAGTCTAAATCATTAGCACTATGTAGTATTAAGTGAAATATTGGATACCAGAATTAGTAAAATAATTAAAGAGCAAATAGAATATTTTTAAAATCGTGAGGATATCAACAATTTGTGAGCTGATACCAACAGCAACTGTTTATTCTTGCTGTATCATGTTGTTATGATTAATAGAAAATCCACCAAGCTAGTAATAGAACGTTCTAACATAGTTTGTTAAAACTATGATGATGAGGATGACGATGGGTAAGTACTTTATTCTCGATCAATTGTGATGCTCACCCAGTATACAGTTTAATCATCAATTGTTGTTATCGATCAAAACCATTGTACCATATATATCCATAGGATATATATATAATAATGGGAATTGGTTTCACTGTCTGATCGCGATAAAAGTGCATCGTCAGACACCTGGATACTGGTAGCTGGTAAACAGTGGCTGCAGCCTAGGTGCGATTGATTGCAACCTGCAGTGGCAATATTGGTACCGTTTGGATATATAGTATACAGTTGATGATAATATTTTTTTTATTATGAAGATGTTTTTTGTTATATATCATGCGTTGAACTAAACACTGGTAAGGCTCCCACCAGCTGTATTCTTAACGTTTCACAAGTTTTCTATAGATTAATTTACCAAAGTTAACATAAAATTGAAACGATACACAGTATACATGCCATAGCTAAACCGTGGTATGCTTAGATGATAAAATAACCATCAAAGTTTTGAGGTTTTGAGGTTTCGCTTATACAATTGGGGTACTGTAACCAAAATTTACTACGACTGACAGGATCCTCAACCCCAAATTAATTATTCAAAACTTGAAAGAGATGTATTTTGTCGCAGGGTTGTTTGAATTATACCACAAAAATTCCACAATGTTGGCTCACTCTGGTATATCCAGACGCTCGAGTGATCAAAATTAATGTTTTTATTTCTATAGTATACATTTTTTCGCTCGATAGATACCATTTTGACTTTCAGACGCCTATTTTTAATAATTAGAATTCACTGTTAAGTAGGCTCGTTTTCTGTCTATACACTAATAATACTTTAATCCAGTCGACCTATGTAACTACAGTTCATAAACATGTATATTGTTAGAATTTAGTATGGTTTAAAAATTGTGTTTCTGACCCATCATCAGCTGAACACGTAGGCAATAAATTGACAATTTGTTTCCAATCATGAATATAAACATATTAGGTTTTAATTGTAATAGTATAATCACTAAAATGAACAAAATTTCATCGAATGCTAAATCAAAAATGAGAAGCTTCAATCAATGATCTTACTTATATGTATACAAAAAAGGCAACAAAAAAAAGCTAAATTTGAGCCTTTAAAAATGCAGAAGTGTTTAAGAGCGCATTAAAATTGAGGCTTAAGGGTGTTAAAGTTTATATTTGGATCTATGTATATAGACCTGAGAATTTGGCACCTGTCCGTGCTTAAATTATACGGAGCAGGAAAACTTAGCTTCTAATTAAGCTGTGTATACCTCATAGAAATCTATCTGTCAGTATTTAGAATTTGCAACCATGTTGCAAATTCTATTACTTTCAATCTCAGGTGTTATTTTCAAACTTTCAATTTATAGTAAAATTAAGAGTAAATTTAATCTATTAAATATGTCAGCCTCTTTTGATTTATTGACATTGTAGCTAATATTATAACATGGCTATCAAAGTTACAGCATGTCCAGTATTCGCTACTCTGTTTCTAATTATTAAGCTAATGTAAAATGTTATATGTGTACAAATAGGGTCCAACTTAACCACCTCAGTGGCTAGCATAAGGTGGGAGGGAGGCTCTTAGGTTAATTCAACCTACATCCGGATACCCTTACTAGTTGATCAACAAGATAGCTTTGAATTAATTGGTTGGCAAAGTTATTTCTACGAATTACTAAGGTCATATTAGCCAGAACTACAACATTGCAACCAGTGCGGAAACTCTATGCCTTATGATTCTATTTATAAACTAAACTAGAATTAGAGCTGAATTAATTGTGGATAGTTTAAAGATACCAATGAGGGTTTTGATGAAATATTCTATAGCTAAAACGAAAAGTTAGAAGGATTTCTTGAGCTGGAATCTATTCAACTGTTGCATGAATAAACGTACAGACGTGTATTCAGTGTCTTTGTCTTATAAGTACAAATGTTCCATCAAAAGACATTTCTTATGCCAGGTTTTTAACTGATTTCTATATATATACCTTCAAATTTAACTAAACTACCATTTAATGGTACATCTTAACTCACCATATTGCAAATACCCCTGAACCATCTTAGCTTACTATATATATCCAAATCAAATAACATCCCGGATTTATAACTACTGTAAGCTAAAAAACTGCGCCAGTGAATTTTCAACAGCTAACACTAAAACCGGATTATGTATCATCTATATGTATACTAAAGCATCGATTCTATAACTGGATCCGAAATTTAATGTCGGTAGTTGAAAACCGGCTTCAACGCAGTTCTACTGCATAGGGTTAGGGGCCCGGGGGTGATGGATGGGGATGGTGATCCGATAATATTTAAAGAAGAAAAAAAAAAACGGCTGGGTGAAAAATCCAGGGATGATCAAAATTTTAAGGCAAAAAGACGTAATCATTTCATGTATAAACTTTATTTAAAAGCATTTTTGCGCTCATATATATATCTATACAAAAAAAATCTGGCATGAAATTGTAACATGTTTCGGGTACATATCAAAACGCTTTTGATAACCTGCTCATGAACAAGATGGGATGAAAAAAATAAAACAACCAAAAGCAGATTCTTTATTTGAAAAAATTTTTATTCCCTGCAGTTTTAGGATCTGCCAGCTTTAATTTTTGAAATTATTATTTTTATTAATTATGGGCCCACTTCAAATAAAGATTTTTTTTTTTTAAGTATGAATTGATTAATTAATCATAATTCATATTACTATCAAGATAATTGAGTTAGGCTTAAAGGATGGTATTTGACAGTTTCATGGCAATATCAGTGTTTAATTTGTGAAGTTTTAGTAGAAAATTGTAAACTCAGCATTTAGCATTAATAATCATAGGTAAAAAAGGTATAAAATATATAAATAGCCAATAAAATTTAACATTGAATAAAGCGACCGAACAGTTAATTCATTATACTTAATCAATTATATCTCAAACTGAACATTCCTTGTTTATATCATGGTAATGAAAAGCAGAATCTAACAATTACCAAGGTGAATTATATGAAAAGCCTAAACTCTATTATTTAGCTACTTGTCCCATACTGTAAGCCTAGGTGCACATGATTAGGAAATTTCTAAGAATTTTCAGGTTGACTTGTAATATAATATTATAAATTACTATCCGGATGAATGTATGGGATTTAAATCTGATGAGAAATCATTTAATATCCTGGATCTGAAATTTTCTTAAGGTAACGCATAACTAATTGTAATCCAAACACATGAAATTATTATTTGTACCTGCGGTTATCGATATTGCAAATATATATGATTTGATATCATAATATTTAGGATTGGTTTTAAGCAATATTTCACTAACTATGATAATCATTTGAGATCGTGATTTTTGATACAATATTATTTATTCTTTAATCGGCACTTGATTTCTAGCTCTACGAGTAGTTTGTTTTTATTATTATTATCTTAAGCTTTTATCATGTGCCATTGCTCTTTGCTGGCTTTACAATTAAAGGTATGTCCATATATATATCTGGTTTACAAACATTATATTCAGATATTACTTTTATTTGGGTTATTGTATACAGTAGAAGTGCATTAGTTTCCAGCTGTCAAATCTTTGGCATCCGATAATACCAGTAGTATTTATTTTGAGTCATTAAATAGCCTGAGGTAGATTGTTGAGAAACGAAAAAATAAGGGGGTTGTGGGGGTGTGTGATTCCCGGGCCGGTTACATTTATATATATTAAAAAAAAAAAAAAAAAAAAAATTAAATATACCCTGCAGCAGGGTATAGTGTTTAGCTCGAGATCTAGATCTGAAATAAATCTTTTTAAATTGTATCCTTTAATATCTGATGATATCCCAGAATATCCAGCCTGATAATATATTTCAAGCAGCCACTGGAAATTGACAGTGAAGGATTAGCCTTGTTTGCTTAAAAAATTTTCAATTCAAAGATTAACCTCTTAGATCAGCAGAAATGATTTACCTAATTATTATATAATTTTTCAACAGTTATTTTTTTCAGCATATATATATAGTGTATCTTTTTAAATTTACCAAGAACAATAGGTATTTTGATATCTATCTATTGTTTATCGCCTTGTATAGTATTTGAATATTGGCGAATTAATAAATACCTTTGGCTATTTGCAATATTGATTAAATTATATATCCAATAATGCCACTTTCCCATATATAGATTAAATTGCCATGGTAGTTTCAACAAATTTTCACTTTGTACATATTTTGTATATGGATATGGATGTAATTAAAACTTACATTCCTGCTGAGTCAAAGAGATTCATAAATAAATTAACACTTCTATAACTGTAAAATCAAATTTAGTTGGCTCAATCTAAATCAAACGATTAAATTTAGAATGATCCAAAAAAAAACTTTATACCCTTTCCTAATTCGGAAATGATGAATATCATTCTAACCAAAAAGGGGCTAAATTCAACCTAATAAGGAAACAGCTTAAAAGAATCACTTATCAGCCTAGGCTGGGATACTATAGACATTGATCAAGCAAACTTATATTATATTGGTAGTTTCTTCAGCTGTTTGAGTGAGCTTTGCAACTAAGGCTTGCAATGGTGTTAACATTTGAGCAGCGCTAACCAGCAGATGGTACACTTACAAATGTGTAGGGCAGTGCGTATTGAATACGTATCTTATGCATATATCCTGCATCATCATTTATATTGCACACTAAAGCCTCCATCACTACCTCAATTGGTAAAACTGTTAAAGTTAATTATAATTAATGGGCTCTAATCATAATACTGACTCTGGGCAAGCTATAGCTGAAATGAACTGTATTATGGTGATAGTTTGGACTCTCGGACAATAACTACTATATATCTATCTGTAATCTAAATCCATCAGTGTAAAGCCTTGTATCCTTTATACTGTAGTCGATGGATATACATCCATATATGTATATAGATATAAAATCGATTCAGGCTGCAGGTGATGCGGAAGTTAACACGGCCCGGTCGTTGCTAAGGTGAACTCTGTTAAGCATTACCCTGGGTAACGCGACGTTTCTAATACATCAGGTTTCACGAATGTCTTAGCATCTAAGTTTAAGAGGATCCAATTAAAGTCTTAATTAAGTGCTTGAGCAGGGTTGCTGTGACAACATGTTGGGAGTTAACAAAAATGTAAACAAATCCAAAAATTGTAAACAAATCCAGGTGCAGGCGCGTTTTATTTTTCGTCACCACAGAAACTCTTTATACGATAGAATTCCAGGGTCAAACCCAAGCCCCACTCTCTACATCCAATATACATTATTCGTACAATGTATTTAAAAAAAATTTCTCAACACCTGAAAAGCTATAGGCTAGAGCTGAGATCTTCTACCATTTGGTACAGTTTAAGCTTTATTGAAAAATTCAAGGGTGGTGATCGCTTGAGATATAATATTTGTACTAAAACTACCGGTACATGTACTGCAGGTATTATAAGAACCCACCAATTTTTCTATTTTTTTTTCTTTTGTTTTTCTTCCTAATGATGTATGATTCTGGATTGTTGAAGTTCAATAGCCAGGCCGCTTAATTATTATCGAAATGAACTGCTCTTAAAAGATCCACGAGCAGGTTTCAATCTGTAAAACTCAGTTTCAAGTGGATATAACTTCAATTATATTACCATCATTCAAAATATTGATATAAAAAATAGCGCCTGTTCACTGGGCGGCTTTATCCATTCTCTATGAATATCAACTATGTCGATAATAATTACATTATTCATGATTTGAAGGGTGCTGTTGTAGTTACAGTTCGTAATGATTATATATTAGACTTCAATTAATTGAGCTAATGTAAGAGTTCTTTTTGAATCATGCATTATTCGGCTAGACTAATGAGTGATTTAGATATATAGATATATCAGAGGTACTTAAACATTAGTACAGCTAGGTTTGTAGTTATGGATACAGCCATCTATAAATTACTCCTGATGCATAAGGCATTGAAGCTTAAATTTCAACTGTTGAAACAATTGGGGTTAAATCCTCAGACTCGGCTCTACCTAGGCTTTGAAAACTGTCTTTTTAAGCTGGGGTAAATATACCCCCTGTTTTTTGTCAACTTGCATCACTTTTGGCTATAGGGAGTTAAGATAAAAAGCCGAGAATTACAGGCTTCTATTATATATAATTGACTATAAAGCTGAAGTACTTTATAGTCCAAATTTAGTTTGAACGCTTACATATTTAATTTGAGCAACTATGAGCATATTATTTTAATCCATGTATTGGATTGAGTGGCCTGATTTATCGAAGCAACTAATTCTCCATAGAGATTGATATCATGGCGCTGGAATTAAAACTCAGCTCAACTCTTTGAATGTCCCAAATCTCTTGATTTTTAGCTGCAGCATAAAAAAATTGGATCGAGAAAATAATATTTTTTCTCATCCTGCTTCATGAAGGTCATGAAGGTGCAGATATATACGAGGGTAAATTCGATCCAGCATCTATATTATAAATAACTATAAATGCTTCACTACACAAAAAACTAAAGTTTCATTGCATACATCTAGATGAATTTGTTGTAGCAATACCCGAGTACCATGTGTTCTCAAAATAATAACCCTCAACTACCATGGTATTTCCTAATAATGAATCTCAGTTCCAGAATTTAATTATATCATTTGCTGCAATTTTTCCAATAATTGAAATTAATTAGCTCCCACCACCACCGCCTGCGGTATTCATCGCGATATATGTCACAGTTAAGCAGATGTAATTATTTTATTGAATTAATTATCCTGTGCACATGTAATCTTTGCTTGGGTTATAGGATATTACATATGTATCTGGCCTGAAAGAATGCAGGCTCAATAAAATCATGATGTTATTAGGTGTAATTAATTAATCAATTAATTGCCAACTCAATTTTAAAATTTCTATTCATTAATGAAAGTAATGATTGCCTGCTAGTTGGGATGATCCTACAATCACAACTCACTATAGCAATTTTGTAAGTCCTATCGGATATAACAGCTGATTGGCCACTATTTTACCTGTTACATTTTTCGATGATTAATAGAGATCCAATTAATCTCAATTCTTAATGCCTTAAACTTAATCCCCACCGCAAATTCTGTCATTAATTGAGTACGCTTCAAAGTTACATGCCTAAAAATTACTACAGTTGCCAATTGTGTAATAATTTTATTTAACGGTATATAATGATGCCCCAATAAGCATTGAACATTGTGCATCATCAGATGGCAATATATACTATGGTATGTATAAATACATCAATTATTAAGACGATCGTTAGGTATCAAAACTACTGTATATCCAAAATAAACGATCGGAATGCCCAAGACTGTGATGGCTAATGGGCACTTGTCAATAAATGCCGCTACCCATAGATGGCGAAAGAATATTATTTCTTCGAGGCAGAGAAGATCGATATATTAAGTCGTACAGCTGGGTGCAGGTAGAACTATAATATTTATATCATATATAATCAAGTTTTGAAACTTTAAGATCACTATGGCCCCTATTAGGGGAATAATCACAATTAATGAAGTGTAGTTATTGTATATTAGTGACTCTATGTTGAGTGAATTTCTCGATCAAATACTGAAAAATAGCTAGTGTGACTTCTAAGTTGTTATGTGTTATCGAACATATGGATTTTATATGAAAGTATGATCAGTCTCAAGTGGTAAAATGACGTTATGAACGAGATTTTAATTGTTCATAATACATTAGCATGTTATGGATGGCAGTTCAGCCTCTCTTTAGAAATCACTCAGCCAATTTTAATAAATATCTTTAACCATCCATTGTACTAGAACAGCTCTAGGCCTGACTTGATTTAATTCTAAGCTTGAAAATACCACGATGCGTATCCTTACTATAGTATACCTACTGTATAAATTGAAGAAACTTCAGAATTCTACGCATGATTTAGCCTTAATGCATTCACAAAGGTATCATTACCACTCCACATCAATTCTCATGAACATTATGTAGGATTTGAAAACGTTGATGTAAACACAAACTGATAAAATTGCTCAATTTAATACATTATTACAGTCTGTGGTAAGTGGGTTCGGGATTTGTTATAGCAGAGCCAAATCAGCTTTTTTTTTTATGCATTATTGTGCTGATGAAAAACTACAGTTTGGGGAAGCGAAGCATGTGGATTTTTAATCGTTACTTTTTAGCGCTACAGCGGTACAGCATAACTGTCTCAACAGTATACTATAGTGCGCGACTTAGTTTGTTTACCTTTTCAGATTTTGGTGATTTTTTTTAGGTCTGCTATTTAAAGTACTGGTTCTGGTTTATATGAAGATACTCTCATCATATACCAGTTCATCACTACATATATGTAATTTTGGCTCTTTAGAAGGACTAAATTGTAAGTATTAAGGTGCATCAAGCTATAGCAGACTATAGTTGTAAAACTGATTTCTAATCCGTGTATTTGGGTATTATCTACCATTGCATGGTGCTCTCCTAAATTCTTGCTGATGACGTTGAATCAACGCACTAGTGGAGGTATACACGATCGATATGACAAAGTCTATTTAGTAATAATCATATGATGAGTAGATATAATTTAAAGATCATTGATTATAAATATTGTGGCTTTGAGCATCGCGGTACTGTAAGCTAAAGCAAAGTTGAAAAGCTCTCTAAGATACCCGGTTGTGGTAACAAAAACCGTTGATATCGGCCGGTTAGTATAATCATAGCGTCAAAACAATCTAAATATACCATGCCATGGTAGATTTTATACAAATGAATTCATAATTATGACGACTGAGACTTAAGTTAGAGCTGTTATTGCGCAATTGGTAACCGATCCAAGGCTAGCTATATTAATTCGCTAGAACTTTAGACTACATGTTGAATTTGCAATGGTCAGTGCATGCTCTTCTAAGAGTATTTTAGAACACAACCGGATAATTCATATCAAAGGTATGTATCTTTAAATGTAAAAACAAATTTGAAGCTTCACCAACTTTTTGAATCTGCATACAATCAAGTATTGATCTTGCAAATATATTTGCATAAAAAATTTAGCTTAACTATACATCCCGTGTGTATCTCTGCTGATCGTAGCTGTCGATAAGTTCAGGCTAATGTATTGATCAATGGTTAAAGCGCAAAGAAAAAGGCCCAGGTGTATCTAGGAAAGTTATTTGAAGGTATGATATCACAATGAGTTTTTACTGGTGAATGATCATATTAAAACCATCAATATATTGTTTGAAAAGTGACACCATCAACTTAATCACATTGCTTAGCTAGCATGCATGCAATTCAACTCGCAATGTGTATTTAATATTAGCAGTATAATATAATATACATTTTAATCTTTAAGAAATTACATTGTAAGTTACTTGCTATGTAAGCAATATTATATTTCAAAGGAATTCTACCGATTACTATAGATTCGCATATGGATATAATTGTTTCACCACATTGGCACAATCAGGGCATGTTCTACACTCTGTCGACGATGAAGATGTCTGTTTGTGTGAGAACATACTTTGACAGCATAATCTTTAGCTCAGTTTTATCCATATCGCTACTCTTTCATTGTGATAGTGGGTTAATGTATGCCAGATTAAGCAATCAAGTCATAGCGCTCTATACCAGTAGTATACTGGTACCGTGGTAGAAGATGATATGTGAATCAAAATTTTCGTAATTTTTCTTTTGATATGGAGTTGCATGCATGATTCTACCCTCCATGGATGGTTATCCGGTAGTAAATATGTACAAAGTAGTTGTAGGCCATAAGTATACGATCCTAACAAGCAAAATCAGCGCAGATTTTTGTGTAGCTCTAAACCTTGATTTAGAAAATGTTTAAAGATTTTTTTTTTTGTTTGTTTGCTCATTGCCTAATTGGGTTAACCAGATTGGGTTTGAAGTGTCTCAGATTGATTCTGCCGCGATAGAAAATTTCCTACAGTAGAACGCTGCCATGGGAGAATTTGTACAATTTGTACAAGTTGTACGTCACAACTGCATGCTTGAACTGAAGGGCCGATGATCCATGGGCTTGAAAATAATTACACCTAAAGCTGTCACCTGCAGTACTGAAGAAAGAATCTGATTATTCAGCTAAGGGCAAACTGCTTGAAAAATTAGTTTATCTATGGATTTCAATAGAAATTGGAACAAATTTTAATGAAAAGGTGTTAGAATTCTAAGAATAATCCTTTTGGGACAAAAGTCACTCGATTAATGAAGATGGTTCTTTCAGCTTGTTTACTTCAATTGAAGATTCAAGTTAATTACTGTTAATACCAAGGTTCATCCATGATGTAAAATGATTGAAATATAGAATTAATCGAATGATCTTTAATTAATTAAAAAAGTAAAATAAAAATTTGTAATGTATTCAAATTTCTATCGCAGTGGTATATCTATAGTAAAAGTTTAGATTCTTCGTTCTAAATCTGGTTAGAACCCCCTGATGGCTCAAGCGCGCGTTGTGAACAAAGTATCAGTACTAGATTTGAAATCATTAATGCATTCAGCTACTTGTGACTACTGGTACTCCTAGCAAAAAACTTCAGCTTTGATTAAAGACCGCTATAGAAACTTAAATGCTTGCAATTTGTAAAAGTGTTCCAAAAAACTACAGTAGTATCATGATGTTGCAAGGTTGAACCTTTAACGCAACGGGCCGCATTTGTCAACTATACTGTGCAAACTCTGCTGTAAATCAAAACTTGCGACTGATTAACAGCACAACTCCAATGCAGACATACGGTTATCAATGACCGATTAATCCTGGCGTTAGAAATCCCTTGAACAGCTGGAGCAAAAACTTTCACTTAATTACAAAAACTATAGAGTCTTTCCGAAAAAAAAAAAAAAATTTCAAAACAAGAAAAAAGCGAGAGATCGAGAGTGAAATAATCCTTGATCAGATAAGCTTAAACAACCCCTCGATGTCTTGTCATAGAAGTTTTCAAGGTGCACCATATGGTGAATACGGTCCGAATCGATGCGAGTACGTTATATGTGCATATAACGCTCAGTATTACATCTTTCTAATGTGTGTAGTTGAATAGACTTACCTGGTACCATGGTACTCAATTATTTAGTATGGTTCACTTAAGGTAGGATTGCAAATTTAAGTTCCTCTTTATTATAACTGCAGTACATGTACTTTATAATGTAGATGTATATGCCAGAGGACAATATGATATTACTATAGAATACCAATAATGGTAATGGATATGGATCAAACTTAATTAGTTCTAGGATTATGCATATGGGCATACATTTACAGTATACTATAGTATCAACCTCAAGAATATTATAGTAGGTACTTTCAACTCCATGGGCAAACTCTTAATTACGACACAGTTATGTGATGCAATTACATACATATGGAGAAATATTACATGAATTTTAACTAAATTCGTAGGAATGGTACACATATAGCCCTTATCAGAGCTTAAATGATATTTTAAGGGACGGTGCAATAGCGTAAATAAATCAATCTACATATCTACTATAGCAATTTCAATATGTTTTGTATTGAACAAACTTTTCTTTCCCCTTTAGAGGATTGACACAATAATATGACATACACTCCTTAAATACTTGTTCTGTTAATCATTGTGCCATATAGGATACAGCGAATAAGTCTTAATTACCATTGGTAGCAAAACAGACCATCGATGAACTTTGTATAATTGCAATTTTCGGATACACACATTGGGCATGGATAACAAATTCAATAATAGGCTAATGCGTTCAGCCTTTCAAAGTTGATAAAACAATATATGTATGTAAAAGTATACTATAGATATATATAGTATACTATAGGTGAAAAAAAATTAATGGGTAGCTATTTTATAACAAGGATCGCTGTTCTAGGATACTTACTTGCATATTATGTTCTGACCTCAAATCATTACTGGTGTGTGGTTTTGATGTATATGTATGCAATCATGACGATCAAATTGATTTAGAGCGGATAAAGTTTTTTTTTTTTCATCGATGCAGAAGTCAGTTTTTAGAATATCTGAAACTTAATAAACAGGGTGAACTCATCTTTGGATCCGAATTCGTTTTGTTAAAATAGTGTCCGCTTGCTTTAGTGACCTATATAAGATGCTAAGGCAGAAGAATTTCTAAACTATCATAGCATTCAGAAGTTCCTTATCAACACAATAGGTACTTTTTAAATGAGAAAACTGCAATTGCATGTACTTAATCAATGAGTGGTAGAGCCTTGCATCTCTTTGGATCCAAAGCTCTTCATGGTTCCATGCCATGGTGGTTATCCCGCTGTTGGCTTACATTTAGATTGGTTGAACAAAGTTACAGTATATGAATTCTAGGCTATTTTTTGTGGTTCGTTGAGTCCCGTCTTAAAACTAAAATATATGAAATCCGTTGACTTACAAGAATGTTTGACTATAAATAACCGAGACTCCAAGTTTAACTTCAAATATGTCGTCAAACTTGATTTATGTTATTGGTTAAAGCCCATTTTTCAATGTGAAGTTCCAAATGTGGGGTGAAGCTGAATTAGTAATCTCATCTAATCTTAGATTTGGACGTCGGCATACACGCTATGCTTAGTAACACTTTTAAGGTGTTCAAAAGTGCTTGATCTCGAGCCCTAATTATGGTATTGAAATCAGACACTATAAACTATTCTAAGATATCTCAGGACCATTATGGTTAATATCATGATAGAAGCTAGCAATATCTTGGTAACTTGTAGTTTTTAGTCTAATATGCAATGCAATGGAAAAGCACATAGATATAGCTAGTTGGAGTACCTTGATTTTCTTAGCTTTTACAAAGAACTATAGCACTTAAATTTATCACACGCGCCAAGTATAATTGATAAATACTAGTATGGTAATTATGTATACATAGTTACCAGTAGTAGTATGGACTCAAATTGACACATTCACGTTATCTGGTACTTAATCTGAGACTAGCTACCGTAGGCACCGCATTTCAGGAGGCTAGAGCAGTTTTCTAGGTCATTTATATATAAGACTAGTTCAGGCGTAAAGTACAATTTTCAAGCTATAGTAATTTTGGCTGCAGAGGTTTATAAGCTAATATAATACTAGTGATCAAACGATGTATTGATTGTAATCATCAGTTTAACATTGGTCAACAGGTCAAGTGTTTAAAACCCCTTTAAATTTGCCTCATTTGCTGGATACTCCATGGCTATGATAATAACTTGGAAGACCAGCAGACATACTGCCTGGCATAATTGAAGCTAATGCATACAGAGCCTTATGATTGAAGAATTCATTAATAGCAATTAAATAAATTCAATCAATATTAACTATTGTCCACCTCTTCAATATCATTATATTAGATACTCCAATTTATGTATACATATATATATATTATATGGTCTGCAGAGTATATATCTTTGTTTCAGATTCTAAAAAAATAGTCTCATAGAGATCGATATTCCACCACTATCCGGATGTTCAACAATAGATATATGTAGTTCTTTAAAATCTATACAAGTTAAAATTAAAGATACGAGATTACCACATAAAAAATGGCACTACTGTACTTCTTACATGATACATCAAAACTCACCCCCCCCCTTCTCCAGAATCTTTTAGGGGATATAATTATAAGTATCTATTAAGCTTGAGCTTCAAATGAACTACAAAGCTATTATATTATATCCTTATTGTTATGGATACATGCAATTTACTACCGTAGTAACTGGATTTACGGCTTATTATGAAATGAGGCTCGATCGATCGTCAATTATAAACGCGACCGGCCACCTAAAACTTTACCACCTCTAATTTCCTTATAAGCAATTGACACCATATGGCAGTTGCTAAAGGTGGTTGATTATCATCTAAACCCGAGATTGTAGATCACTATCATATCAGTGGACAATTTTTGAATGAGGCTAACTTAGCTAGTTCAGGTGCATTGAACCCATATATAAGATTCAATGAAATGAGTGTAAATAATTATATTTGTAAATATACAGCAGATTGTAGATTGGACAACGTTATCGTCGGTATTTTAACTCTAACTGCATCATAAAGATTCAGAACAATTATATCCATCCGGATGGATGTTATTTTTGCATTAATTAGGAATCATTAATTGAACTTATACTCTTATGAATACTAGGAACCAATTGGTGGCCCTTGTTGGGCCTATATTCGGAATTTATATGGTTTATCATTGATATTCGACAATGCATCCATGACCAGAATTGAATACGGGTGGAACATCATTTTTTGGGGCTCTAAATTTTGATCTTCTAGCTGACCAATGATTACCTCATCTACCGAAAATACATGACATCCTGCTACCGCTTCAATTCAAATACTGAACGAATATTTAGTTTCGAGAATTTTTTAAGGAAAGAAGTGTAACTACACCTATTCAGATTTTGCTTTTTGGAAATAGTAATTTTTTTTTCTTCCTTTACAAAGGCAAAACCCATCACTATATATGGATAAAACAGTTTGACCGTTTCAAGTTCGTTTTAGTAATACAATTGTGGATCTGGGTAATTATAGGGTTTTTGGATTCGTACAAATCCAGGTTATGTCTATTATTAGGAATTTTATAAATAAGTACACAACCAAGACCCAAAACCTCGTAATATGGATTTTTATAGCACAATCATGGTGTAGTGTGTTTGTAGTTCACATTTAAACAAAATGAGAGCTGTGGTTATGTGATCGTGTTAAGTTATTGTGGTTCTTATATATAGTAACCTGGCGAATATGACTCACTGATCAGTATGACCGCTCCAGCTTCCAGATGAGAGACTCCATGGAATTGCCTCAATTGTTTTTAAATTGATACACGATATTATTCTTAGATTTTACAACACTTAAGAGACAAACTTTAGTAGATAGTCCCTTCCCTTAGCCCATAGTGTATATAAGGCATTTATTTTCTACCAGCTCCTCTTTATCATGATTTGTATCAATTAACGTAAACTATCATTGCAATCCTCATAACAATATTAAGTAAACAAAACTCAAGCTTTGTACTTAATTATGATGTACAGGCATGCATGTATCATCATACATAGAGCATTGTGGATGAGTGCCAGAATTTTTAGGCCTATATTATAAGGCCGGCTGTAAATGGTTTGTACAAACACCTAGGACTCATCGGCATGTCCATCAAAGTTAGCCAGCCACCGATGACAAAAATAACTATATATGTACCCTCCATGGATGTATATCATGGTTAAAAATATTATTATCGGTATATTTTATCACAAATCATACACGTGCATACGCGTATACATTGTATGTTGCTTCGAGTTTACCTGAAAGTTTTTCTCAATATATATAGACAAAGATAGTGGAATTACATTCTTTCAAGGCCACCGACAGGCCAACAAAACAGCTGTAATTATAATTAAAAAATATATATATAGATATATAGTTCTAGCTGCATTTATAGATCTCTGCAAATAGGTTCCTGAGGTGAATATGAACTCTTTTCAACTTGATCGATGTTGACGTTGCGTGTTCTACATACATGCAGCTATAAGTGAATGTTGCTATACATATATATATATATATATATATAGCTATTCGCTGTAGACTGGCCGTAATTGTCTTGAATGATATCTACAATGTTGTTTGTCAAGAAAATCCAAACAGTACGCTGTATATATATATATATATATATAGTATACACATGTTGCCCTAGGTTATAATATCTTCAGACAGTGAAATAAGACATATACACGTTATTGATTCATTATAATAGATACAACATATGCAATGCAGCGTGCGTATGCAGCTTTGAGTTCTATAGCTCCATATGGTACCATATATATATCCATATGGATGCATGGATATATCCTTTAATGTAATCACTTAGAATTTGTGAGTGTTTATTTAAATCAATTGTATACATATAACTTTAGCTACTAACTGCCGACTTAGTGCTCAAATAATCTATTTGGTAGAACTGTCCAAATTTGAAAAGATTTAATTGATCTTTTTCCAAATATTTCTTACCAGTATTTTGTGAATGAAGTAACTGTACGCGTAAATTAGAGAGTTAAATTTAAGGGCCAAACTTAGGATATATGTGATACTAATCGACGGAAAGATTTGGTATTACTATATATATATATCTAATATAGTGCTGCTGTACATCTTCCGCGATGTAAAGGATTTAGAGTAATAAACAGCTTAAATCCCGGGTACCATATTGTACAGATTGTAGTCACTGACAATTGAGACATGGAATACGCGGGCCCAACCCATTTAACTATAGTACCAGTGGTATCCTATGATACTGAAATATCACACGTTGCAAAAAGCCAGCCACCTCAATTTCTCAAAGTTATTGCAGATAATTGATTTGCCTATAGCTACATGATGTGGATATTTTGTCTTAAAATTTATTTCGAGACTCAGTTTACTTTAAAATGGCTAACAATTAATTTCTTAAGTAATTGCAAATCACAGCTGGATTATCTTAGGCTATGGATATTCTATAGAAATTTTCAAAGGATAGCCTGCGCGCGTTCGCACCATGTAAGGTTTTCACGCGCGTGAATCGAAAAAATAATATTATTTGTGGTTGCTGGAGTAGAAATGATTTGCGGCTTGAAACTTTTTTTATCATCCCTATAGATGATATATATATATAGATTATTGAGAATTCACGCATTGACCTTACCTCAGACCTGAATTTGCGAATCAAAGTACACTGCATGCAGAGATTCCCCACGACACCACGGCGAATCGATGTCTGTACTCGAATGGATTAATGAAACATGGTTCTTGAAACAAGAAAAGTTTTGGGAAGGATGGAGGTGAAACTTAGACATGTGGGTGGTGCTTTACCAAGTATCATATTATTATGAGCTTGGATCCAAATGACAATTGATTAACGTGAAATTTCTTAGAATAATATCGGTCACAGCTATAGAGTATAATTGCAACTGTATCCATGTGGATACATCAGCAAGTTATACGAAGTAGCGTATTTGATACATCGAGAACAGCTTAATTGTTATGTTTAACTACTGGCTCTGCATCATTTAGTGATTATTGAGTGACAAAAGTTTTTTAGAAGATTGATCAAGGAATACGTATTAGCAATAAAAATGATCAATTCAAATACATCCATGAGGGATACGTTTAGTATATAATATAAGTTTGCTATCAATTGGGGATCATTGAGGATGTATAATTAGGATGATCAACCGTAATTCTATTTCTTACTAGAATATTATTTTCAACTCTTGAGTGTAATGCCTTTTATAATTAAATTTTGAATCTTAATTAATTAACAATTGAGTGAATCATATATTCACATTAGTCTTGAAACAAAAGTAAATCTGAACACTCTTACTCAGGTTAAGTTACGTCGTCTACATTAGTCCTCATTGATGCTGCATCAAGACTTTCAACTTAAGGGATCTGATTCGAAATATCATAATGCATGCACTATAGCTATAACTAGTGTATCTTATTATACAGTGTAATAAAAAATAGAATGCCTATTACCACTTGCAATGAAAGGTCCGATGAGGTAAGCGCAATCTTATTAGTTTCATGATTTGTAGTTCAATGCTATTCGAGACCCCACGGGAAAAAGGTCTTACGAATCTATCGAAGAATCAAAGGTTTACAATCCAATTGCATGGATAAATTAAAGGATGCTATATATAATGGAGATTTTAGTTACAAAGCCAAGGACCGTTCTGTTTGAATTATAATCGTAATCATGGCTGGTATCTCGAATTATGCATTTTATCTGTAATTGTAACTTAACTTGTAGGTGTTTTACAGGTACACTCAACACCATGGCAAGCATGCAATAACTGGAACAGTTCTTTGTTGATAATCAATCAATTTGTTGCTCATACAACAAAGAATAGTTTAAAATTGGCTAATAATATTAAACATATAATATTGAATCCACAAAGTTCCATATAAATGCATGCTTCGAATTTGCAGAAGTACAAGCACCTGATATTGGCCTAGTATATAATGTCGATAGGCACATTATAATTAAAAATTATACCTTTTATAATAAACCATTTTGAGGTTAGAACAACTTGCTTGCTTTATCAATAAAATATACTACTAGAAAGAAAATTAGCAGTCAAAGGATTGCTTTGATTTTATAGCTTTCAAGCTTATTGAGCCGTGATTTCTAATTTGAAGCTCAAGCAATGATCCAAGCGTTTGTTGTTGCTCAGAGGTCATGTAAAACATTGTTATGAATATGAACTAGAGACAGCATTTTCACACGTGTACATCAGCTGAAATTTTTTGTGTGGTCTACCTCTGCTGGTAATAATCAGAAGCACCAATAAAATCAATTGCTATGGAGATACTAAATTATTGAGATGTAAACAATAAGAATTTGACTCGTTCATTTTTGATAGTTTTTTTGATAATAAGTTGCTAAGTAAATGCACATCAAGCTTGGGTTTTGAGCCGAGTTGGTTATCTTATTTTTTTGTTTATTCTCTCAGTAACTCGGAGAGAATCTTGACTGACATTGATCTACTATAGTTTGCGTTTGCATTTCCGAAATGATTATTTTTTGCATTAATTCTTTTAGGTAAATTATACAGACAATGGATAGTAATGCATGTGGGAACCCTAATTTGATTAGTATACATGTTATCACAAACTTACAATAGATTTCCACTATAGTACACGTACGCTGCAAGTCATGGTAGGCCTGATTATTATTATGATCAGAGCTTGCAAGGAATTCAAATGAGCAAAATTTTCAAATGATTGTCTAATATAATTGATCACGTATAGCAGATTAAATAGCTATCTGCTTTTTATTTAAGTATTATATGCATGAAAATAACAAACCTGAAGTGCTAGTTAGGTTTTTTTTATGACAGCAGCTGGTCTATAGATAATCAATTAATTATGTATGCAGTTCATAAAAAGGATCACTTCAACTAATACTTAACTGAATTCTATTATTTTCTATATTGATAAATTAAACTATAGTATACTCCAGCTTCATGATAGATTCAAACCTAAAGATATATATTAGGTAGTGTACTTCTATGATGGACATTCTGCTTATCATGATAAGCTTGAAGCTGATCAATGGCTGGTCTATATGCACCTACAAAATATCATGAGAAGTTTGTAGTTCTTTTACCGTATAATATCATCAGTCAAACCATTAAGAAAAGGAACTGTAATTTTTTATCGATAATCAAAATTGAATTGAGTATTATAAAGGGTGCATAATTGATATAAGTAACTTTTTCAAATAATAAAATATTATATAACCAAGATTATCTTTCTATGGTCTATACGGCATTAAAGATCCCTATAGTATATGATGTGAGTATTTTATAGCTTAATTGGTTGATGAGACTAAGATTAGTTATACGCTAAATATATTGAATCAGTCATAAATAGATACTTTAAGCTTTGACCGTATCGTTCTAGGGTGGACTGGCCCAGAATTCACGCCAACATTCAACTTGGTAGATGCAAGTAAATTAGGTACCTAGAATTCCCGTAGTGGGGAGAGTTTTGTCTTGAACTTGATTACTAACTCAATTAAATAAAAATCGATGCTTAGGTGATTTATTTGAGTTGGACCAAACCACTCGATAACTCAATTTCAAAAGTTTTTTAGATCTTGAATTATGTATAAATAGCTAATTAACTGGTTTAAAATAGCTAATTAACTGGTTTCAAAATAGCTAATTGACTGGTTTAAAATAGCTAATTGACTGGTTTCAAAAAGACTCATCTATCTAATATATTCAAGATAAAAGTGGCTCATTTCGAACTTCAATTGAGTCATTGCAGCCCATGTTATGATTGCCATCCTTCATAATCAATTCAATAAATAATAGAAGGGTATGTACTTGTACATATAAAATAAAGTCTAGAGTTCAGAAGATGATTATCATTGAGAAAATTGAAGCCCTAAGAGCTTATGGTATGTTCGATCATATTAGCCTGATACTTGTGCGCTTTTGGGACTGATCGCAATTTATGAGCCAGCCCTGACGGCTTCTCAACCAACTCGAGCTTTGATACATTGACCAAAATATGCCACCATTAACCGAAAGGTTAACAAATTTTAAGGTTCCTGTAGTAGTCAATATGATCTCTATTCTTTGTATTGGTACAACTTTTGATCAAATCTGGGAGGTCATATTGATGGAGATTTAAAGTTCGAAAAGAGGCTTTCTTCACAAGACATGTTTGATGAATAGCTGTTTAGGAAATGATTTGAAATATATATTTGTCAGAGTTGTGCTTAGGATAAACCAGCCTTTATTTACGTATATATATGTAAAGTACACTAAAGGGTCAATATAAAGTGCATATATTTCAAGTCCACAAATATTTATTTATGAATAAATGTATTCGGAGTCTAAAGATTTAGTTATGAAAATCCCTCTAAAAAGTATACCTAAGCATTATAATGTCTCAAGTCCAAATCAAATTCAAAATGTTACATACATATATCACTTTAGAAGAATCTGTTTTGATATATATATATATAATTTCACATTTTCAGAAAACGTGCTTTATTGATGTTTTTTTTTTTTTTTTTAAATAGCTGTGAAAAAAGAACGCGATACTAGCAGCCTATTTCGAATTTGCCGCATACTGTGCGGCTCATTTGAAGAGATCTGATAACTTTCAAAGTTAAGGTTGTGCAAAAGTTTGGATACAACAGCTTGAACATTATCAAAGAAGATTTTATTCCTTAAAGCTGCCACTATTGTATAATGGAATACAGCTGTATTTCTGCTGAAACAGTCGCGGGTATTTAAAAATTTACTATCTTATATATTTTTCAATATATAGCAAGTAAACACATGCAAGTCAAAATATAAATTGATACATGTAGTTAAATTTTGATTATTAATAGCAGCTTAGTTAGTTTCTGTATTGGGGTTTGAGAGTTGATAACTCGAATGGACTGAGTTAACCTCTGGGCCATGGTCACAAGAATTGTACTCCAGTATATATCTGATTATAATATTATAGTAAAGAGTCAAGATGCTATAATCATTTGTTCCTTATAATATATTTATGAGCTATATAGACTTAATAATCTGGGTATCTATTACCAGTATACTTTGCAACGTTTTATATTATTTCTTAAAATTATTCTATGGTTTCAACTAGTTGCTATGCTGATTACCTAATAAGAGGAAAAATTCATTCTTGAATTAATTCATATACAGGGTTGTTAGTTTCTCAATCACTTACAATTAACTGAATTACTAGTTTCTTAATACAAAGTAAAAACAAACTTAGAGATCTAGTTTTTTTATGTCTGATTATAATAGACAATTCCAATAAAGTATGCTGTTGTAGCGACGAAGTTACACAGTTAGTAGTGATAACTTATGAGACTTTTGCTAAGAGGTTGATTCAAAAATCATATACAATTATTATTCTCAAGTTTGTATAAGGGCCACTTGTTATAACTTCATACTTAAAGTCTGATTATTTTTATGATTATCTTCGTTTCTTAGTATTAATTGCTTTAAATATATATATTGGGTAAACGCTTCTAATTTTTAGGAAGTAAAAACAACCATGTGCACAAAATTTCCACTTTCCGAATTATCAAAATTTATGTAGGGGCCAACCTATAGTTGACAACTAGCAAGTCCAATTAATTATAGCCAGACATAATGTTGACCATATATCTATTGTATAGCATTCCATACTGATATTTTAAGATAGGTTTGTATTCTATAGTTAGAGGTAATACCTAAGCAAAATTACTCATAAATTAGCTTCCTCTTAGAATTACTAGATCTCACTGGCTAGTTAATATTGCTTTAGACACAATTGTTAACATCATGGGTTCAGAGTATACGCCTATATTTGAATGATGGATTTACGTGAATCATTATTCGAGCCTGGAGGTGGATCCGTTATCATATAATGGTAAAGCCTGTTACAGTAGCAATCGCTTGAATTTCTTTCAATACTTGATACACGACTTAGAAATTTAGTTAGGTAATTAATATACGAACCATACTTAAGTCTAAGCCAATGGTTAGATCCATGTATAAAATGGATAACGATATATGGGCTTTGAATTAATTAAATTTAAAGCTTATTAAATATGCAGCGCTATAGCTGTAGCTCTATCAGATATCAATATATTTCAATCCTCTACTATTACTATTGTAATGCATGCCCACACATAACCGACCTTGAAATAGCCATTGCATTATAGCTCTACTATACTCGATATAAATATACTTCATACAGTAGATTTGAGTTTGATTTACCGAAAATACCTCCATAGGTATGTAATAATAATTCACGATGGATGTAATACAGTTATAATCCCGCTAATATATAATATAGTTTATAAATTTTTATTAACTATAGAAGTAATTTGATTATGCCAACTTTGGTCATCTATTGTATCTACATGTGATTTCAATTTTACTGAAATCGTATATTTAAAATCACAGTCTTAATTAAAGACAGAAAGTATGGCAAGGATTCTTAAGATCTAGACTACTTTAGCCTGAAGCTACCTACCTACCTACTGGTACACCAGCTACTGACATGTTTCCACCAATATCCAAACCACTGAAAATAATTGCTCAAAATATGTATCCTAGCAATAAAATAACCCTGATTTATACTCATCTACGTTGTACGTACGATTTTAACATTCTGCTCGTTTAATTGGATAGTAGCCAATGGCATGTGCTTATATATGCTTGTGATATAAATCAACTGCATTACTTAATTGCAATCGATTATAATATTGCCAGTCAACATCATGATGTTTCAATAGAATGCCTCGGCTGGCATATATCGAAATTCTATTTTATTGAATGAGCCTAGCTTGATGTGCTATATATATATATATAGCCAAATTGTATTGATATCTTATTATATCTACAGGTTGATAAACTTTTTTAATTAAAAATATAAAAACCACAACTGTGATGCTAGAGCTGCTGTCTTCTCATAATATAGAGAGTTTGAGACGTCCTGAGATACCTAAGAATCTCAATTAATTTGAAATTTGAAAGATTTAATAAGGCATATTCAAATTTGATCGAAGTTAACATTCAAATACTAGATTCTACCGCGAATTTACATGTATAACCATAATATATTAGGTGTTCCTATTCCTATACGCTTTTTTAACACCTATAAGCAAGTCTACTTTATAATTTTTTGCCTAAAACTATTTGTGTGAAAGCATCAGCCACTAGTTCGGTTTTTTTTTTTCAAGTAAAGGTCTTTCTAACACAATGTTTAGTAGAACCCAGAAAGTTACCCCAGACCATGACAAATTTATGCTCAAACAAACTAAGCAATTACGCTAAGAACCCATTTTATCCTCCCCAAACCCTGACAGAGTTTTGTATCCAATTAGCATCTGTTTTGTTCTCCCCCATCAGAGCCACATCAGGTCACCCAACATCATCCTTCTTCTAAATAAGATGAAGAGATTACCTCAGTCCCCCCTTTAGGTAGTTTACCACTGGCCACCCGTCGGACGCTCCTTCCAAGCTGAAATTTTCACACGCTCACAGACAGACAATTATTGTAATCTGCGCTGACTGCGCATCGTCGGCATCGCGCTACACAAGAGGTGGATTGTCTCGCCACAGTTTCCGGGGTTTCTGAGGCCATTTTGATCAATGCTCGAAATTCTCGTCTTTTTAGTGGAGCTTGAATATATAATGGTAGCAATACTTTAGACGCCTAGTCCAAAACATTTGTACTTTTTGAAAAGTGCATCATGGGTGGCATAGTTACAAAGTGCACCACAAGTTACGGTTGCTAGGGCGGTTTGGTATACTTTTTCAAAGAAAGGACAAAATATATATACATGTAGTAGGTTCTAGAGTAGTTGAAAAATCCCATCCTGCTGCTCCATGGTGTGATAGGTTATAATTGTCTAATTGCTTGAATCCCAAGAACATGGGGGCATTGACTTAGTAGCTTCTCATAAGTTGGGGGGTTTTCGAGTGAATGGGTATTTTCTAGCAATATATATATATGAAGAATGGCAGCGGAATCCTTAAGCTGGTTAACCATGGTAGGGAGGATCTATCTCGTTTGAATGGAAGGTGAATGTTGAGAACACGATTGAGTCTGGGATATTCGCCTTTATATCAATGAATATAAATCCATATATATCATAGATAAAATCAGAGCTTTGGTCAGTATGAGCCTAGGGCATAATGCTTTAACAATAGATCATCTGTCCGCTCATCATCTCATCATCATGATAGCCTGATCAACCGCAATGTCCATATTCATTAATTATATACATCCATGTATATCTGATCCGATTAACCAATCCTATATGTAATTATCCATTTTTTTAAACGTCAGCGGCACCCATTCTATAACCTGATTCCAGAAACTTAGGGGCGTTCTTTTCACTTTGGCACGGCAATCAACTAATTGATGCCCAAGGATTCTCTATAATAATTTCTATGCCTGATTGAAACCAGTGAGATTATAAATGTAAATGAAGATTTGTGGATAAAATTTCGATACCAGATTAGGAGCTACCATACCTGCCTTAAAGTAATAATTAATTAGAACAACAGTGATACCTTCTAAATTGAAACGATAGTTGGTATATTGTACATTCTAATGACGCACTCCTTAATTAGCAGCTAAATCCAATTTGGGTACCATACAGTTTTGAACATTTTTAAAAAATTATGTCAGTAGAATTCATGGCCACTCCAGCAACTCAATATTTAAGATTGCCAGCTTCGTATTATGGCCGACCACTTGATCATTTTAGCCCCTTATTTTGCCTAATACCATAGTAATAGATCCAGTAGTATTCTTGTACAGTTAAAAATACTGAAAAGTGAAATAGTATTATACAATCTTTATTATGGAATTTATACTAATAATCATCATCCTTTTGAGAGTAATAATTTAGAAGTTTAGTATACTTTAAAAATAAAATTTGTGAAGTACCTTATTACCAAATTGAGTACCTAGCACAAATCCTTTAATATATAAACAGGTATACCTCACGATAAACTATTTACCACAGTTTCGAATCAATATTTAGTACCATAAAATAAGAGAAACCTATAAAATATCTCAAAGCTCAGGGTAAGTTAATTGCTTTGAAAATTGTGGGTGTTCTAATAGTTGTCGTCCCTTAACGTGCAGTGTTTTCAACTAAAACATACTCATAAGCTGGTAAATATTTTGCTTTTTTTTTATTTTTTGCACCAACAAAAATTTTGCTACTGCGTTAAATAGATATACAGTGTGAGGTGTGCTAAAAAATATACAGAAAAAAAAATAATAAAAAAAAAAAAAAAAACACAATAAATTTCTACACCACACAAAAAAGAATTAACAATTTATAATATTTTTACTGTTCATTTTTCTTCATCAACTTCATCAATATTTAGTGCAACTACAACTTATTCAGAGAAAAAGGTTCATCTATTTGTTCAACAAGGCCTCTTTTCTAGTGGAAGAAAAAATAACGACTAAATGGACTCCTCAAAGGAATCTAGTGCTCCTAATCCTGTAGGACGCACCAAACCCTTTGTTGAAAGTCGATCCATTAAACCATCAACTCCTAACATCTCAACCAGTTTGTCTACCACTAACGCAACAGTAGGTGTACCAAGTGCGACTACCGGAATCCAACCAAATGATTTAGTATCAAGTAGTGAATTTGAGACTGAGGGTTATGAAGCTAGTGCTGAAGAAGATGAAAATCCATTATCTGCAACAAACACAAATAACAATTCTAATGCAAGTACTATTAAAGATATAAAAGATTTAGAAACTGAAAGTGATGCAACAGCTGCAACAAATACCACTACAAAGAAAAAGGATAGCTCAATGAAAAAGAATCCTACGGGAACAAGTACAGGTAATATGACTGTTGAAACTGAAACGGTTCCTGCGGTACCAACGGTAGCAGTAACACCAGCTTTAGCAAATAATCCATCAATAAATAGTAGTTTAAAAGTTAAAAGAAGTACTGATAATGTTACAAATAAATCAAGTGCTAATCGGAAACAAAAGAAACGTCATTCTAAACATGCTATGGGGAGTAAAGCTGAAATTTTTGCTGCTAAAATTGCATCAGCAGTTGATGAAGTTCATTCATCTGATAGTGATGAAACTTTTGTTTATGAATCAAATCCAAATGATACAAAAGATCAACAAGTTCAAGTCCCACCAGCGAGATTTCAGCATCGAAATTTATCCTCAAGTTCTTTAACTAGGCCTATTGATACTTCATTATATACTAATACTAATACCACTAACAACAATACTACTACTACTACTAATAATAATACTAACAAATCAAAGTCAGAACCAAGTTCTGCATTATTTATGCCTGCATCCACCAATACTTTTACTAATACTACTAATACTAATAATAATAACAACAATAATAATAATTCTGCATCTTCATCATCATTTAATTATACATCTGAAAATACGTTGGATAAAAAAATCAGTTCCTTAAATTCAACAAGAACTAACAGCCCGAGAACCAATAGGAATAATTATGGAGCTACTCAATCTTCTAATAATACAATTAAAAGTCCATATTTAAGACCAGTAACTTCAAGATTGTTTGATAAAAATAATAGTATTCAGCCATCAGGTTCATCCAATCAATATCAACAAAAATGGCGGGGTAGATATGAATTGGAAGATGATGATGATGACGATGATGATGCTGATTATAATAATCTAGATGAAGAAGCTGACGGTGATATTGAAGATATTGATGAATATTTGGAATATAATGAAAATACACCGTTAAGAAGCGCCAAAGTTGGTACACCAAGTATTAGAAGACAATTAAGAAAAAATGGTAATATGGTTGTATATTCACCTCATAATTATAGAAGAGATATAAATCGACATTCTGGAGCATCAAGATATTATTATATAAGATTAGCATTATGGACAGCATTTGGAATAATATGCTTAATGGGTGCTGGATTTGTATTAGGGTTTTTGTTGGCAACAAGTAAACCTTTACATCATGTTGAAATTTCACAAATATTCGATGTTTTGGTTAGTGATGAAGTTTTGGCATTTGATGTTGCAATTGAAGCAGTTAATCCTGGGTTTTTGGCAGTTGATATTTATAAAGTAAATTTGGATATTTTTGCAAAATCACCTTATGTTAGAGATGAATTTGATGATTTATATTTGGGGGCAGATGAAGGTTCTCATACAATGTTATTAGGAAGTATTGAACATTTTAATGCACCATTAACGTTTGAAGGTGGATTTTTTAATAAAGTTTTACAAAGATCCATTGCAGATGTTAAATTACAATACCCTGGTAAAAATACTACATTAGAAGAACCAGAACCATCATCAACCACTTCATTGGAATTTATTGGAGGTCCAAGAATATCACCGACTTCAACTAATAATCCAGATCCTGGTCCAGAACCTTACCCAGAGCCTGAAAAACCTAAAGATCCAAAGAAGCGTAAAGAATATGATGAAGGTCAGTTGAAATGGATTAGAGTATCTGGACATCCTTTTGATTTGATTGTACGTGGGGTATTGAAATATAATCTGGTTTTGGGAAGAGGTCAACGAACTGTCAGCGTTGCCAAAACTGTACATGTAGATCCAAACTTAGAAGCATAAACAAACAATAAAAGAGACTATTAAATTATTCTATTAATTATTATAATTATAAATTTATTTATTTTTATTTTTTTTTTTTGAAAAAAAGTTTTTTCAATTATTTAAATTGAAAAAATAAATTACCATGCAATTTCTTTTTGAGGAGCATCTGTAGCATTTTCATACTCAATTTCAACTCCTGGACCTCTTCTCTTTTTCTTAGGTCTCTTATCATCGTCTTCACTATCACTATCACTATCGTCATCGCTTGAAGCACCAGTTTCATCTGAACCGGATTCAGCACCTAACCATTGTTCCAAATCTTCTAATTCAACAATTTCATCATCTTCATTTTCATCATCTTCAACGTATTCAACTTGATTAACATCTTCATCATCCTCTTCTTCTTCTTCTAATTCTTGGTCTTCTTCATCTTCATCCAGTTCATCTTCTTGTAACTCATCACCTTCTTTCATACCTTTCAGGACTTTTTGCCAAACATCTTCTTCAACGTTTAATGGTTGTTCACCATATGCACCAGATTTTAATCTTTCTAATAATTCTTTTTCAATAGCTTTTTCAATCTTACCAGCAACCAACGCTTTTCTTTCTCTAGTTTGTTCTCTTCTTCGAACTTTTGGTGCATGGCCAACCAATTCTCTTTCATTAACTTGTTTAGCCATCTTTCTTTCTCTAATCGCAACTTGAAAATATCTTGTCATTCTTTGCTTACATTTATGAATTATAAATTTACTCCAATATGGTAATTGTTCATCAATTTGTGCTAATGCAGTTTGATAATTCTTACTTAGTTTGACACGTTCCCACATCTTGGATGGCATATGCTGTCGTTCTGCTGTTTTCATATATAAATATAACTTCCCGTCAATAGATCGAACTGTTGCATATTTACTATTTGCTAATGGACATGATTGTCTATTACATAACCCTGATACATTGTATTCATTACGACAGAATGTTTGCCCCTTGTCGGTTTTCAGTTTATATGAGCAAAACTGGTTATTAATGACTTGCCAGATAATATCATCACTCATTTTGTTATATTGTGTGGTAAAAAGGGTATGGTTAGTAGAATATCGTTAGAGTTATAGTTGATGTTTTGTGAAGGTTTGAAAAATTATATATGGGTTGAAATTTTTTTTTTTTTTTTTTCACAATCTTTTGATCGCAGTACGCTAGAAAAAAAAATTTTTTAAACTACAAAAAAAAAAAAAAAAAATACAGCCGCACTGGGTTGGCATGGCAACAAAGAACTTATAGTAGTAAGAAATCATCGACGCGCACTCGATTCACCAGCCAATAGTTATACGCTTATAGTAATCAATACAACTACATTCAAATAAATAGGAGAGGGCAAAGAAAAATAATAGTATTAATTAATATATTCTTGTAAAATTCTATATATATAAGTCGTTAAATAATCATAAAATAAATCGTTCATTAAAGTATTAAAATTAGACTTGAAAAAAAAATAAATTCATTTATCATAATCATCAGCATCGTTATCATTGGTCATTAAATTTTTATTATTATTATTATTATTATTATTATAGTAAGATTATTCGAGATAATCAAAACAATTTTCCATTTCTTCTTGAGTTAAAGAATGAACATATAAACATTTAGATAATAGATCTTGATTATCTAAACTGATTTTATAGTTAGAACTCCATTCAATACATTGAATCAACCCTTTAACAATAGTTGAAGAAGTTTGATGTTTATAAAAATTAATAACACCATGTTCATAATCTGTATAGTTCAACAACTCATTGTTATTAGTTAAATCAGATAAATAAATCCCAACAAATGGGATACAACCTTTTGATCCATTCATATTCAACATTTCATCTCTTAAAGATTGGAAATTCCCATTTGGTGAAATAATTTCCTCCAATTGTGAATATATAGACATATCTTCACCCGTTAAATTATCCCATGTTTGTTGTAATTTTTTAATCACGGGACTTGATAATGCTAGCATAATTTGCATAACTGTTGAATAGTTTTGTAATAATTGTGATTGATATGCAATATGAATAAACCTACTAATAGCATTAACTCGTTCATCTATATTCCAAGTTAATAAAATCTCACTTTTAACCCAATTCACCATTAAATTGAATCTTGAAATAACTACTTCAACACCTCTAACATTTCTTTCAACCAAAAATGCTAGCCAAGATTGAATAGGTTCTAATTTCCCATTCCATTGTAATTCAATCAATTCTTTCCAATCAACTTGAGCTAAAGCATCTTTTTCAATCAGTGTAAACTGTTCTGCTAATAATCTAGATCCATAGTCTAAAATAAAGGGTACATGATTACCAGTTTTAATGGTACTTTCAACTGACAATGGATCTTCTGGTCTTGGAACTCTTGAAATTGATCTATATAAACTTGTTGGCCTATCACTTTCTTCATCTATATCAACGTGATCAATATTATCAACTCTTTCAATGCTGTTATAATCATAACCGTGGAAACTATTTCGAGGGGTATGGTCGAATCCACCTTGAGGTATATCCAAGCCTTCCAAATCAGGTGATGAATTATCCAATGCATCAGTATATAATTGTGAATCACTATCAATTCGTTCTTCCTGTTTTTTTGGTTTATTACTTGATTGATATGTACCTTCTAGTTTTTGTAATGCTGCAGTAATGGCATCACCATCAACTTCTTCATCTGGGATAGCTGCTAATTTAGCTGCAATATCTGGATCAACACCACCTGGTGCCATAACATTATGGTAGTGTGTTGTATCATCACTTGCAAAAGTGACTCTGCTCTGACGATTAGTTTGAACAGAAGAATCAAAACTTCTTGGACTCTCAACAAACCCTGCCAATTTCCTTAAATCACCAAATTGTTCCTTTTGTTTTTTAGATTCATTAATTGATTGGCAAACACTTAATTTTGAATCATAACTAATATAACTATCTCTAACAGTAGAAGATAATGATAGTGTACCTGAAAAATTACTAACTCTATCAAATTGTTGACTGAAATTATCCCATTCACTATTATTTGTCGCAACTTGTTTCAAATTTAAATTGTCAATCATTGAAGTTCTATTTTTTCTTTTCAATACATGTAGCTTTTCCATCTGTTGTTCTATATTATAACTATCAATAGTATTTTGTATTGAATTTTTAAAACTTAATGATTCATTTGAAGTTGAAATTGATTCTCTTGATGTAATTGTTGCTAAACTTTGCCTAGAACTTGTTGATTGACTATCTTTTGAATTCCATTGATTAAAACCATGCTTTATCAAACTTTGTCGTTTTAATATTCTATCTAATTCTTCTATAACTCTTGCACTTAAGATATCAATTTTAACAATTTTTATATCATCATCTTCTTCTTCATTTTCTAGTTCCGGCTCTTCAATTTCTTCTTTCTTTTTCAATGCATTCATCATGTTACCAATTCTACCTTCATTTTTCCAATGAGCTACTAAATTTTTGAAACTTTTTTTAGATTTTGGTTTTTTAGGTTCAACTTTTTTCAATTTAGTAACTGGTGCGGTACTAATAACATTTTTAACTTCGACATCATTACTTAATAAAACCCCACCTCGAATTAGGCTACCAGCAGTAGTAATATCAACCGGCGCCCTTGTCATAACCGGCTCAACAGGTCCATCATACATTTGTAAAACACTTAATCTTCTATAATCTATATCATGTTTTTCAATTTTTGCAAAAAAACCCCCTGGTTTCAGTATTGAATCATCATCTTTAATCTCATTAATATTCCAGTATAACGCGCATTCTCTACTCCAACACCTTTTCAGTTGACCAAATACACGTTTAATCATTTCATCTTTTTGACAAATAGGCCAATCATATAGTAAATTCAAATCGTTAACAAATTTTTCTCTTAGATTTAAATCAATCAAAAAATCATCTGCAAAAAAGTTTAAGATCCAATGTCTAAAAACAACAAATGTTCTAACAACTACATCTCTACCAATTTCATCCTTTTTATCATCTTCTAATCCATCTTTGTAATATTTATTCAAAGCCCATGTTAATCTTGCAAATAATAATTCAACAATATCATTAGTATTACTAAAATTTCGAAATGATAAGAAAAAATCAGATAAAAAAGAATAATCTAACACATTTGGTGCAGTCAATTGAACTATTAATTGAGGTAATGTCAATTGTGTACTATTTTTCTCTGGTATACATATAGAATCAAACAGCTCTGGTGGGTATTTTTCAAATTCGATTTTAAAACTTGTGGTGGAACTTGATAAGTCTGTTGAACTTATTGAATTTAATGAGCCTATTGAACTAGACAAATCCATTGTATAATTTTCATTCAATTATTTTGTCGTCTAGCTCAGGCTAGTTTTTTTTATCTATAATACAATTGTTATAATAACCAAAAAAAAAAAATAATAATAATAAAAGGTGTGAAGAAAATGAAAAAATACTGGCACTGTAGGAGTTGAAAAAAATTCAATAAATAAATTTATTGGGGGCGTATAATAAAATTATCACAATACGGGAGGTTTTGTTTTGTGTGTTTATTTTTTTGTCAGGCGCTTTGACTGGGTAACAAATTTGGTGTGGTTCTAAATTTATGCAGGTTTCTTAATAGCGTCAACCGAGCTTGTTTTTTTTTCGATACTCGATGCTTCGTAGTGCTTAATATATTTAAACTCTGAATAATAAACTTTAGTTTGTTTATATTTCAATATCGATACTGCTGTAGTATTTTTCGTGTAAAACTCAAAAAATCTAAAAAAAACTCGCTTCGTGATGTTTGGTTGGTTAGCTTGGGAAGCTTAAAAAAAAAAGTGATAGTGAGAAAGACAAGATATTCTTGACGAGAGAAACGAAAAAAAGTGGTTTGGGGGTATTCAAGATTAGTTATTAATCGTTCTAATTTAGATAGAATAGTTACAAAAAAATTGTTATGATTGATAGTGCTGAATAATTATATTGCATGTTAATGATCGTGGAATAATGAGAAAAAAAAAAATATTTTAATAAAAAAAGTCTAGGGTCATGATCACTATTTTTTTTCTTTTTTTTGCTTTTTATGCGGAGCAAAGATTTTCTATAGGCATGCAAGAAGAACAGCGCATTAACCACACTGGAATTAAACAATTGCAGAATGCCGATCGCACATTTTTGAGAAAATACATTAATTGCAATGTGTAAATTCATTCTTTATGTTCTTTTTTTATAAGTTATGACTTGTAATACGGATGGACCTGATGAAATGGGGAGGAGATGTGTTCTAAACATATTGTAAATATGTAGAATGATTGTATTATCACCCACAATATTAAATAGATTCAGCGAACAAGTAAGATCTATGGGTTGTGTGGTATAGTTCATTGGTTGATGGCAGGTGGATTGAGTACTTCAACTTAACCTGTTGATTGATAGTATACTATAGTGATCGACAAGGGCCATTGTACAATATCCTATCCTAAGGATGGCGCTCTTTCTTATTTTTGGAGATATATGTATCCGGATATATACCTTAAATCAATTTTGCTACCATTCATAATCAAGCTCGTTAGGTCAAATGTATTATGAGAGGTTGTAGCCACATAATTGTATTGAAGAATCACTATTAATTGTCTACACTTCCTGGGTTCGCTAGTCGACCAGGAATAAGGCTTAAAATAGAGTACTATTCAAGGCATTCTACGTTATCGATGGTGGACCGGCGATCTCCAAATAAGCACTACGTATGAGTACTAATCAAAACTTATAGCTTTAGGTAAGGCCGTCATCACGAAGCTTATACCAAGTTAAGTGGTAAGTTGTAGAATGAAAACTTTCCGACGTAATTGATCATTGCAATTATTAGTTACAATATAATTGCCAATTAATTCAATATAAGCAATATTCATACGAATATTAATACCAAATGGTAATAACTTGAAAGTTCATCTATTTCGTACAGGCTGGTTCAACTGTGAATATTTTTTTCATTGATATCATGGTATACATATGCTCTTTTCTGAGAATTACAGTACTACACAGCTTGCTTATAACGTAAGAATTAATGTCAGGTGCACATGAATGTATACTTAGTCTTTTAACTCGTAAGAAAAATTTTCGAATCTCTTTGCCATGCCGGCCAGAAAATTCAAGTCTCAAGATATGATGTATATCATCAAATAATTATTGTTGGCGCAAATTTGAATAATTGTAACGAGTCCAATCTTTGATATTAAAAAGATCAGATGAATTGTCTTTCTATAATAAGAAGTGAGTAAACACAAAAATATTGCTCCACACTGAACTCTGTGCACATGTATTCGGATATATCTCTCACACTGTAATTTGAACTACATTGAATCTCAAAATTTGATTCAAATACTACATGTCGAGTTAAGTCGACTATCAGATATTAACATTCTTCGAACGAACATCCTGACTGACCTGAAGCAGCACTTAATTGACACCATCCGATGGATGGAGCTCCATTATTATCTCTTATAAGATTCACGATCTGAGATATTTGATTATGATCTGGATCTGAATATTTTTGTTTCTGGTGAATCATCGAGATTCACTCAATTCACACTTAAAAATTTTTTTAAAGTGAGATCTATGGATCTCTGTGCGTAAACATCCCTCAAGAGTGTAAATTATATGGATACATATTTATTCTATAGGCTTAAGTAAATTTGAATGCCGTTTAGGATATTCAATCTTTAATACCCATGCATTCTATTAAGTCCCCTTATATAAGCTACATACTACAGCTTCAATAAATTACCCGGATAACCACTTTAAGCATATTGCTACAAATATTTTCGTAACGATCAATGACTCAATTACCATGGTGACTGTGAATCGAAAAAATCGGTTAAATACCGGCAGACGGATCGATCATTACCTGGTACACCGCTTGGTATCCAATATATATAGAGGGCTTTCCGTGGTGCCTTAAATTGAACAACTAAAATCCGTTCAAGATTTAACTTAAGATTTGAAAAGTTTTGGGTCTAGGTATCTGCATATGCTTAAATTTTTTTAGAAACTTCGGTTAGATAACAGAATTCAAATGGTTCGATTAGTCGACTCAATTTTGACTTCCAAAATTACATATGTATATATATATATAGTCTGAGTGGGATATTTTCCCTAGGAGCTCTGCTTCTAATTTCTAAAAATGATTTAATGGAGGAAAATTAAAATTTGTGCATTAAATGTAAGCTGAGCTGTCAAAATCCATATCCCTACCTTGCATCAACTTGCATATAAACTGTCTTGAAAAAGGGATTTTTGACATTTTTTCCCAGATTATTTGTGCGCACCCTGCAGGTTGATTGCCATGGGACAAATTTTATGGATTTAATATTTTGGAAAAATGCTAGCAGCTGCTAGAACTGTAAGTCGGACGGTTGATAACATATCCTTGTTTTATAAAATAGAGTAGTAGTTATTCAGGAAACTGAGAGATACACTAGGTTTAACAAGAAGGGAATGCACAAGTTACAAGCTTAGCTAATATTTGAGTATATATACGATATCTAAATACAATAGACTCAAATATTCACTTTCCATAACTATAGTAAGTTAAATGAGCTCCCTCTTTCATATCATTTGCATGAGACCATTGATTGATGTAAATGTATACGATTGTTAGAGCAACTTAAATTTAGCTACGTTTAATTGATCGACATATCAATGCTTAAGTTGATATCAAGCGGCAATAACTATAGATTTATATAGACAGGATGGCTGGCTGGTATATCAATATGTATTGCATATCCTTATATATACATGCATGTATACCAGGCTTTAAATTGCAATTGGGATCAGATTGATATATTTGATGGAACCGCATTACACATGCGACATCAGATGCTTCATTAATTAGTTATGGATATATGCTCAATTGTTCTAATTACTTAAGAAATTTAAGCTATAGTATCAGGTCATCCCACTAGGACTATTGTTCATATATATCCATCCGGTAGTGTGATTGAGTTTAATTCACACCTGATGATCGATTTCTACATCGAGTATTCCAGTAGTAATAAAGGAAACATAATTACGATAAATTTTAAAGCCTATGCTCAAAAAATATGCCTCTGGCCTACTACAATATATACGTTGTATCTTAACTGAAAGTTCACAATTGATCATTTTATTACGGATTTGAAAGCCATGCATGGATGGTATCCATATATTTCAGGCATGCAGCTTGCAATTGCATTTGCATTCCGCGGTGTATCCAAATGGACTTGATCTAAGACATGATAAAAACCCATGTCCGCTTAGTTAATCGATATTTTTATCAATGAACTGTACGAGTACAACTTAAGTTTTTCCAGCCAAAGTTGTTTTCATTGATATTCTATTACTACAGTTAAGAGCCTTGTAAGCCAGCTAAAGCTTATATATCCCAGCAACTCAAAACAAATTTGCCCAAACTACCATCCTGATGAGAGCCATTCTGCTATCCACGCCATACCATGGTAGTTTATTCGAAATGGATTTATTTAGCTGAAATATATCATCAATACATAGCAAGACTAACGATCAAACCAGTTCTACGAATAAGACTGCTCTCCTGGTTGGCACAGTTACCTAGCTTAGTTAAATACATTATCGTACTACTAGATGGATATACGGTATTGAGTTATGCTATCGATAATAGAATTAGAATATCCATTTGATGCCATATGATAGCTTAGGTAATCAATGCTTCCTCGTGCAATTTTAATCAGCTGGGATCCCAATGAAAACCATCATATACATGCATACATGTACCTACAACATAGAACTCATCTCAATATATATATGTATATATGCAAACGATGTATATATTTCTCATAGAATTAGACTTCCATCTACTGGCCCTTCAATATACTAAAGTTTATCAGTGGGCATCTATAAAACTATATTCAATCTTACTATTACTATATGGGTTAGCCACTATTTTATAGAAATACAGTTATAAATATCATATATTGTATTCCTTTTTTAAACATTTTCAAAACCCAGATTTAAACCTGGGTTAAGCCTCAATTATTGGGGTAGCACTAACACGGAATTAAACTACACAGTTCTGGACACGATTGATTTTTGGTTAATTCTGACATTGTGCTTGATACACAGAAGCTGATAAAGCTTATTTGGATGCTACAGTATAAATGGCCCACTTGATAGAATTTATCACCAATAATGTGTCGTAGTATTGCTGGAATGTAAAGACGACAAATAAAGCAAAATTTTCTATCTGGTTACAATATATTATTAATAATCTAATAATATATCTATAGCGTTAGAATCCTTTTCAAGAAAAACTGATCGATCTTTTAATTAATTAATTGTACACATCCATTAATTGTATGCACATATATACATATATGTATACACATATGTTGGCCCTACCATGGATGCATGCATCGATTTTTTGAAACAAAACTGTGCGTAATTTCCAAATGTATATTTACCAAACTAATGGAAACTACTGTAAGGAATGAGAACTTACATTATTGATTTATTTTTCCATTCTAAAGTTCTTCTAGGATATTGCTGACTTAATGCTTCTGGATTCTGTTATTTTGTCACGTATAAATATTTTTAGTTAGAATCAAGTAATTCAGCTAAAGTTGCATAAGTCTTATTATTGAGATTGCACAGGCTCCTTGGAGGATCACCATTATAATACTGTACATGCTGCATGTATATATAGCATCGATCACAACATTGTGCATGTGTGACAAATAACTTGTAGTACGTATGTTGCCTGAAATTTGAGAAATCCACTCATTCTTTCAATCTTTTTTTGGTAGGTTATAACTTGTATCTTACTCTGCTATTTGCATATTATTAAATCTTAAATCTCGAAAACAAGCTTATAGTAGTAGAATACAGATATATCGATAAATTTACTGATGGAATCATGCATATAGATAGCCAAAATCTACACATATAAGTTATGCTTTGTACATATATATATAGATGTACAGTAGTAGTAGTACCAATTTTAATACAGCATATGCTACCTATATATAAGTAGACGATCAGAATGTTGTCGATCTGCTGTCTTAAATTAAATGCAGATTTGTTATCGAACTTTATAACATATAAGTTTCATTTATCCGGATTGAATCCAATTACAGCAAAATGTTTTATCCATAGCTCTATAGCTCTATTTAGAATACCTCCGATTTATACATGTAAGTAGTACCAAAAAAGTTATAGCGTCCAATATGTTATGTTTAACTATATATATATACTTATATATGTAGTATGGATGGAATACAATGTGTGTCATTCTGTTTCAAATCTCCTTGGTTATTTGTTATATGTATTAAAATTCTAATTATAATATATAGGTATTATTACTATCTAAAAATTTGTTGCATGATAAAGAGAGTTCAGAGAAGCGTAAAATATGGATGGAGACACAAGCTGTATATCCATATATGATAATACCTTACAAGCCACTGTAATGCACAATCCAACACTGTTTTCAGAAATGATTAAACTCATTCAACTCTGGTAATTATATATGCAGTTGGTTTTTTAAGCTGTCGAACGCAAAAACTTTAGTTCAACCACGGCTGCACCGTTTATATCTTTATATATAGTATCCGGTAGTATAGGATACATAGGTATCAAAATACTGTGGGGGAAAACCCGGTTTTGGAAATTAATGAATGTTCTCTATGCATAATCCACGTGTAACCATGGATATAACTGGGCCAGCCCTATATATAGCAATGAGTTCTTATCATTACTGCAGTTTTATTAATATGTATATTAGAACTGCTCGATATCATGATTGTTGATTGAATATTATGTTCCAATTCATCGATTAATCGATATCCTCTTATTATAAGTCCCCTGAGTACACTATATATATAGAGAATTTAAATTTCATAGTTCTTCTAGCTCGATGAATCAATTCAAGGAAGGTAGCAATTTAACCGGTAGATAAGATCAGGCTCGTATTACACGTGCATAATTACGATACAGTGGTAAACAATTTTCCATGATTCAAAAAATTAACAACGTCTGAAATTTGAGAAGCTACGTATTCTACCTATTGATTTGAATAATTACATCAGATCGAGCTGTTTGATTATAGTACAAAGAATTTAGGCCCGGGTAATCTTGCATTTACTATAGTAAGCTTTATATGCCCCTCAATTAAAATTTTTAGCTACTATATATGCATACTCCTCCATGCATAATTTTTATCTACTTTAAATAAAATTGAATTGAACAAAAATTGAAATAAGTCACATCGTGTGTACCAATGTTGGGCATTAGAAGCGATAATATTTAGAGTCGTGTAATCTTAAATTCAAGCTATAGTCGAGTAGTTTATAATTGCAACCAACCGTTACTTAATTATATATCCTTTAACTTCTTTTATCCAGTTGGATATTTTGACACAGCTCCACATTTCAGTGAATGGAGCTAACAAGATGTAGGAGTGCTCAACGTCCAATATCCTACATATTTTATTATCAATATTATATAATTATCCATCATGTTATAATTACTTGCTCGAGCTCTAGATTGGCGTGATATCATAAATGCAACCAAGATTAAATAAAAGGATGGATTGCACATCACTACATGTGTTTGTGTGCACACTAAAACTCTTATGCCTGTAACTTTTCAAACCTTAAATTCGCGACAAATTTTTTTAATTTAATATCGAACTATACAAAGACACGTGCGTATAAAAATTATAAGCTTAAGTGAATAGAATGGTCTCAAAATATCATCCAATGAGAGATCGTTGGATGCCTGGAAAATTTCAAATTATCATAAGCTTATAAGTGGACGTAAATAAAAGAACTGGTATAATATTTTTGATATTATAAAATTTTGGCCTTGAATTCAAGCAATGGATTGACGCGCCCTCTATCTAGGATATAGTTTTAACTATAGTCATTTTGTCGAGCACCTAGCGAATTCATCCATTTATACAATTACAATTAAGGATAAATATATACCATATATCAGGCCAATATTGGAGAAATTCAAAGTGCACATATGTATTTCTTATCATTGTAACATATTTCTATCAACTAGCAGAGTATAGAACCAACTATAGATATCGTACTTTAAAATAATTTACCGATATCGCATAGCCATATTTACCATTTACTCTGATAAAGTAGTTTTAGGAATCCTAGCTAGTTACTAAAAGTTCTAGTTACTACTATGTATAGATTGAACTTTTTAATCTTTCAAACTTTTGGCTGCTCGTGGTAGAGGATTTTAAAAAACAAAACCATTTTAAATATCAAAAATTAAAAGACAAGCATGCATACCAATTCTACATGTAGACATCCAGCTGCATTACAGGCTTAATTCGAGATCTTCAGATTGTAGCTTGAAAATGGATCCACACCAACCAGAAAATTTAGTTTATGGATGACCACAGCTAAAATAGTAGAGTTTGTTTGTCACCCAACCGGTCCAAAAATTACGCAGTGTTTTTAGCAATGCTATAGATATATGGCGACGGTTTTTACAAAACTGTAAAAACATACATACATGAATATGTATGAGATTAGGGTACCATGGCAGGTATCGGTTGCCGTAAATTTTCAGCCGCCATGTTAAGTTTTGAAATTGCTGTGTGGTGACTGCGTAATCAAAATCAACCTGCAAGATCGGTTTTAAAGTTGATCGACAAATAATACGGCTGATTTGGCCTTGATTATTCAACACTTTAACTTCAAGCTAATTTTTAACGCATGATTTTTCTTACAGCTTTTGTTTTGTAATTTTTCTATTGACTTGTAGTGTTGGTTTTATCCATACATAGAAAAGCGGGGTACCAATACTCTAGAGCTTCCTAAACTGAACCTCCTTTATTTTTGCTTAAACCTGTTAAGTACCGGGATGCCATGAATATAGAAGTTCTTTTTATGAGGTTCCTGAGGCACATGGAGCTATTTCAAAAATGCAGAACCTTTATTCTTTAAAGCTATGAATTCGCGTTAAATTTTATCGAAAATTGAGTAATACAATAGTTCAGCAGAATGTGTATGCTTAGTTTGATACAGATCAGATACTTTGAAAAGATTAATACCTTAAAAGTATACTATAGAGAATTGTTATGGCCGAAGTGCTCAGTCCACTTTCATTTCGAATACCATGGTATAAGAAGTCAAATATATATAGTAAAGAAGGATATGCAAGAAGTGATCTATAGAAGACTTGATCTGAGAGTTCATTGAATGTTTATGTTAATTTATAATCATGAATATTTAATGCAGTTCATTAAATTCACCAAATTTCTCAAAAAACTGATAATTAAAATTACCCATTCTCACTACCACATTTAGTTATTCCGAACGATCATGAAAAAAGTATTCACCATTTTCTGGTCCATATGTAACGGCATCAGTGTGAAAGCACTCGAGCATTCATGTGCCCTCTATAGTGCTCCATACGAAGATAGATAAACAATTCCAAGCTGCTTCTAGATCAACAACCTTTCAAAGTGGTTGATATATATATGTATCTTGAAATTTCAGCTACTATAGCCATTCAAAAAGTTTAATTCTCTGCATTTTATTATAGTCCCGGATATCAGACACACTGATTCAACTTGATTGATCGGCTAAAAATGGCGGTTACAGGCGCTAATGCAATAATTGATGAAATTGATTTCAACTCCTCAAATGTTTTATAGAACAAAAAAATCCATAATTTCATCTCAAGTTTAATGCTTACATATATTCTATGAAATTAAAGGTCTTTGAATCAGATATAATAGATTTAGATGCTTCTTTACAGAATCTCAAATTTGTATCAAAATTCTTAATTCTGTTAGAGATCTATGCTCTTCTTTGGTACTGGCAGACGCTTTAAATCTGAAGCATGCACTAGTTATGCAAGATTGGAATTTGTTGATGGTACAAAGCCGTACTGTAAGAACAGAACCAAGCCTCTCAAATTAGTTTTCAGTTAGCAATGCACCCGTAGCCAGAAGTGAGATCAAGCTTTTTTGTAACGTTCTCTAGAATGCCAATTTTCGGAGCAATATAAAATTTACTATATTATGATAGATCACTTTTTGAGAAGATAAATTATCATGGATCCAATATTTCTCGACCACTTTTAACGTTGTTCCGAGACTATTCAGATATTGCAACTATATACACTGAACATACGAAGAATTGTTCAAGTTAAACCTTCAGGCTCTAAGTAATATCTGAACTAAATCCAAGGTTGTACGTGTTGTCAATGCAGCTTATCAAAAAAAAAAAAAAAAAAAAAAAAAAAAAAAGTAAGTTACGTTTTATCGTGGTACCCCATTACCCCGCATTATTGATCCAACCTTCACTTATTCTGCTCCACTGTAGCTAGTATAGAACCACCCACTTTTTTAAATTCAATGAGACTAGTTATTAAAAACTAGCTCAATGCAATTTATAAGTTGATTTTAATACTCTTTTTGGGTGAAAAATTGTATCATCTTTTATAATCAAAAAAGTTATCATTACAAGGGTCTTTGTAAATCTTTTATTTTTTTTTTTTTTTTTTAAAAAAGGGATCATTCAATATATATAAATGTAATTAAGTCAAGTTGCGATCTTCATTTATAGTATATATATACCATCGCAAATCCTCCATATATATGTAATTTTTATTTATTTAAAAGAACAAGAGAACTTGTCTCTCTACTTCTTTGATCTATTAAATACTACATGATTCCAGGTATTACAGAAGAAGCTGAGAAAACAGTCGTGTCTAGTCACGTCGAACGCGTCGATGAAGATAACGGTGCCACTACACCAGACCTAAATAATGAAAAAATCGAAATTCAGCATGAAGAAGTTGCAATTAGTCCAATTTATCAGGCATGTTTAGATTTACCAGCAGAAGCAAAAGAACGAATTGCACCAAATGGTAGAATTGATATCATTTTCAAATTTGTTGATGAAACTACCAATGAAGAAGCAATAGAAATTATCAAAGATGGGATTGAATTTCATAAAAATGATTGGAATTTCCCAAAAGAAATGATGGATAAGATGCATTTATTATTAAAAGGTCCAGAAGAATTTGGTGCTGATAAATTAACTTATAGTTTAGAATTAAGAGTTGAAGCTGTTTTATTGAAATATGCTTCGCCATACCCAGAAGTTCGAGCAATTATGGATTATAGTCAAGAAGAAGAAGATAACACACCAATTGAGACTATTAGAAGTTATATAATTGGTCTTGCATTTACATCTGGTGCATCTGCATTGAATGTCTTTTTCAACCCTAGATTTCCAGGTATTGGGATTAGCGCAGCAGTTGTTCAAATTCTTGCGATTCCAACTGGTAAATTAATGGAATATACTTTACCTGATTGGGGATTCAATTTATTAGGAACAAGATACTCTTTAAATCCAGGACCTTATACTTTTAAAGAACAAATGTTTACAACAATTGTATTTAGTGCCGGTATGTCATCATTTCAAGCTTATTCAATGATTATGGTTCAGCATTTAGATGTTTATTATGGTCATGAATGGGTTAGTTTTGGTTACCAAATTTTATTAACATTATTTTTCCAATTTATGGGCGTTGGCTTAGCTGGATTATTTAGAAGAGTTGCAGTTTACCCTGTTAAAGCTGTTTGGCCAGGTTCATTATATACTATTGCAATGAATAGAGCATTATTAAGTCCTGAACCTAAAGAAACTATTCATGGCTGGAAAATTAGCAGATATAATTTCTTTATGGTAGCTTGTGGTGGTATGTTTTTATATTATTGGTTACCAGGTTATTTATTTACTGCATTATCTTCTTTTAATTGGATGACTTGGATTGCACCAGATAATTACAATTTAGCTGTTATTACTGGTAGTATTTCTGGTTTGGTAAGTTTTTTTTTTTAAAAAAAAAAACAAGAAAACAAAATACTAACATCTTATAGGGTATCAATCCAATCCCAACATTTGACTGGAATCAAATGACTGCGGCATTTCCAGCATTAACTAATCCGTTCTTTAATATTTTACATCGATTTTTTGGTACATTTTTAGGTGTGTTTATTATCATGGGGTTATTTTATACTAATTATAACTGGACTGGTTATTTGCCTATCAATAGTTCGTCATTATTTGCAAACGATGGTTCATTATATAATGTTACAAAGGTTACACATCCAGGTTCCTCACATTTAGATGAAGCTTTGTACCAAAAATACTCACCACCATTCTTATCAGCAGGTAAACTAGTTCAGGCAGGTGCATCATTTGTGGTTTATCCATTATATTTTATGCATGTTACTTATGATCAATGGCCAATGATTAGTGGTGGATTTGTGGAGATTTATAAAGGTTGGTTCAAGAAAAAAGGTTCATACGATGAAAGACATGATTTCTATTCAAAGAAAATGGCCAAATTTCCAGAAGCTCCAGATTGGTGGTTTTTATTGATTTTTGCCATTACTATTGCAATTGCTATTACAGTTTTGAAAGTTTATCCGTTAGAAACTCCTATTTGGTTTTTATTTGTGATTATTGGCATTTCATTAGCATTTATGGCTCCATTGATTTTATTACAAGCTACTACTGGTACAAATTTTGGTTTGTTATATTTAATGATTATTGTTGCTGGGTATTGCCTACCAGGTAACCCAAATGCTCAAATGTTAGCAAGTTTATTAGGTGGATGGAGTATTGATGGTTCTACTTTATCATTTGTTGAACATCAAAAGATGGGTCATTATTCCTTAATTCCTCCAAGAAGTATTTTTAGAGGACAAATGCTGGCTATTTTAGCTACATGTTTTGTTGCTGTTGGAATTGAAGAATGGCAAATGGCTAATATTAAAGGATTATGTGAAGTTGATCAACCAGATAAATTCACTTGTGCTGCTGGTGCAGTTGCTACATATTCTTCATCAGTTGTTTATGGTTTGATTGGCCCACAACGAATTTTTGCAAGTTTATATCCAGTTTTGAAATATTGTTTCTTGATGGGATTCTTATTGGGTGTATTTTTCTGTGGTGGTGGTTTAATTAAAGATAGATATGGTTCAAAGATGAAGTGTTACTTCCAAAATCGAATGAGTGAAACTGGATATAAATGGGCCAATCGATTGGTATTTATACCATTGAATTTTATTTTGAATTCACATCCAACTTTAATTTTGGTTGGTATGCAAGATCTATGTCCAATCAATTTATCACAATGCTGGAGTGGTATGTTTTTGAATTGGTTATTTATGAGATATATTTATTCAAGATATCTAGCATGGTGGCAGAAATATAATTATGTTTTAGCTGCTGCTTTATATGGTGGTGTAGCAATTTGTGCTTTGGTTATTTACTTTTCTTTACAATATAATCCAAAGAGTGTAACTTGGTGGGGTAATACCGTTTCCGGTTCTGGCCTAGATGGTCAAGGTGTTGCTGGTTATTTAGATATTCCAAAGGTTGGGTATTTTGGTCCTGGCCCAGGTCATCATCCATAGTGATGAATCATGGTTGAGTAAGTGGTATTTTTGAATGTTTTACGATATATATGTTTTTTCTTATGGTTATATTTTTATTATGACCTATTTCTTATAGTTTTTTTATGACTTTTATGTATTCAAATTGAACTTTGCTTTTGATTTTTCCAATTTTGTATCTGTAACAATATCTATTACCTACATGTAAATGCATTGAAAAATTTATATTTTTCTATTATCATATATGCATAAATTAATGTTGAATTTCTTGTATCGATTCGCATATCTACTGTAACACGAAAATCACCTTGATCACGATCGACCCAGGTTTTTTAAAACCAATACAAGTCAGATCCATAACCTACCATAAGCCACCGCTGGTATATTGAAAAGATTTACACTACTGTAGATCTAGTCTTCTATATGCATTAGAACTGAAACTTTATCATGAATAAACTTGTACGCCAGTTGGAATAGCTGCTAATTCGGGTATCAAAAAGTATTATAAATTAACTCATTAAAACTGTTGTGATTCTTGACTCTTTCTCATTATAGCCATAAAGAATGAAGCAATATTTGCATAACATCCGTATAGGTTACAAAACATCCACTTAAAATTGCATAAACTTTAGTGCACATTGTTCTACTTAGTATGTACTTTCTCACCACTTCCCTATTGTATATTGCTTTGTTGCGTGCTAGCATTTTCTCATTATTCTACCATGTATCATATCGCCTCAACAATTTAAACATATTGCAAGCACGATATATACTCAGCTCAGCAAACGCACCAGTACCTTTCTAGCAAATAATAATAACAAACATGTAGCAAACATTACCTCCTGAATAATTTCATAACCCATCATTATTAAATTGAAAAGAACCCTTAAAACTGACCTAACAGTTAATAGCCCATTATCAAAGATCCTTCAATATAAATCAGATTACCTCTAAAAAGGAAACCCATCAAAACCCAAATCTCGCCTCTCTATCCCAAATAGGCAAAAACTAATGCTATTCATCTTATTTTGAAGTCAGACCACGATATACACTGTCGACCTTCTTCGACCTATTCATCGCTTTTTAGCCATACTTACCAATTCACCGATCGTTTATCTCTTGTTAAAGCGATTTTAAAAGGAATCTCAATCTTATAAAGTCATTGTTTAAAGAAATGAGTTCAGAAGAAGCTATTATTGGTGTGATTCTGGTAAAAAAGGGTGTAGATCAATCTTATCGATCTCACTTTTATATGAACAAGAACGCCTCTGATTTTAAAATTTCGGTACACTCTATAGTAATAACGACTGCAGCATACACGCCGCCCCTTGTTGTCTAAGCATGTCTTTACTATAGCTGCACCGAGTCCACAAGCGGATGCAATTAGTCAATTGTATCGCGACGTTGGATTAAGCTTTTGGAGCGCTCATGCTGTCTCAATCTGGGAGAATCTACCCAAGCAGAAAAGATGCTTTAAGCAGGCATAACTATCAAAACTACCAATAATATTGTAAATTTCAACAGGGGAATACTCTAATATTAATTTTTGGGCATTTCTTTCCTAGTATTTGTATTATCAAAGGACAAAACATATTGGTTGTTGAGTTATATGGCGGATTGTGGATATTCTGACAAAGATCATTTCATCAAACAAGCTCAACTAGCGATCGGACAAAGTTCAAAGAATATTGTTTTTTAGCATGTTTGATGAGCTCGGACTGAAATTTACGCTGTTGCAAATTTCGGCGGAATTTACTGTTTCGTACAGAGCCCGATAGAAAAGACAAGAGCAATACCTTGCTACTGCTTTAGCGCTTTCATACCGTGCGCAATTTTCTCCACATGATTTTTGAGTTTGATCAGTGGGAATGAACTTTCACATGAATATTTGCTAATATTTGATATGATTCAAATGACGGATAAATTCACCACTTGATGAAGATATAGTGGTACTAATAGCAAAATTGGATTCACTATTACTTATGCATGATATGATATGATATACACAAAGCTTGAAATAATTATTATGGCACGTACATGTTGTACGTTGTACGCTCAATCTGAAATCGCAAGGCTTATCTAAAATTCGAATAGGGTTGATGATGAAGCAAGGCAGTTTAAGGACCAGCTTTCGGATGATGAGATGATGCATGCCTGCCATGGTTAGTTTGGATCGATTTTCATGCTAGGGATGACTATGACTATATATAGTAATAGAACGACGTAAGTAATATACTGGACTTCTATGTATATGTATGTAATTTTGAAGCTGTAACCTTTCATGGATTATGCGATAAGCACAAATTAGGTCGAAAATATATTAGTATACGGGGTGTATACGTTTGGGTGCTTTCAATAATCATGTACTCTTGATGATGCATAATAATAGACCTTGTGACAACCTAGGCCGAAGACTATAGTTAATTATAATTAATTGCATACAATATTGAAATGGATGCAATCATAGATACTCCAATGAATAGAAAATAAATATTTGGCTAAACTATAACTATACTATACAACCTAAAACCTAAAATATATCCTAAGTATCAGTACCTAAATGGCAAAAATAGTCAATAGATGGGATCATATAATCATCAGATTTTGACATTCTAACCATAAACTGAGGCAAAGGTTTTCCTCTCATAACTCCGACTCCACCATTTTTTGTGATTGGTACAATCATTGTAGGCTCTTGTTGAGTACTAATATAAGGTAAATAGTCACCCACGCCTAACAAATCCTTTTGTAATGTAGCTTCTAAAGTAGGACCTTGAGACATCATAATATCAAACATAGTTTGGCATCCAATTGAAGTAACATCACCAATAGCATAAGCACCTTGAGCACCTTCAACTCTTAATTGATCGTCTACTTTGATATAAGCATTATCATCCATGTATTTTGAATCGATGTATGAAGTATTTGGATGTACTCCAGTAGCAGGAATATACAAGTCAGCAGTAAATCTTTTGTTATTTTCCGTTTTTATTTGAACACCACCTGTAATATCTTCAACACTATTAACTGTACTATGCAAAACTAAATTGACCCCCAAGTCATCCAATTGTTTATAAGCCTTTTTAGATTCAGATTCACCTAGATGTGGTAGAATGACGCTGTTACTTATTAATGTAACAATTTTAGTTGGGAAATTCGATTTAATTTCAGCAGCCGTTTCAACACCGGTTGGTCCAGCACCTCCAATAACAATTTCATGGCTTTGACTGATTTTAATAGATAGGTTTTCCAATTCTTTCAAAGAATTTGAAACAACTTTATCTTTATAAGCTGGATGGTCAGCTCTTGAGCCAGATGCAAAAATTACATAATCATAGGTTAATTTATTACCGTCACTTAATTGTAATGTTTTGTTTTGTAAATCAGCATGTTGACATTCTGCTAACACAAATTCACTTTCCAGGTTAGTAATATTTTGTCGAATGTTGAAATATGTGGAGCCAATCAGATGTGGTTCAACCAATAACCGTGGAGCTGCCGGGTTGAACCAAAATTGATCTGATGGCGATACAATTGTTACATTATGGGGTTTATTTTCCCAATATTTTTTAATGATTCGATGAGTTTTCCAAGCTGCAAAGCCACTACCAATTATAACGAATCGGCTCATTTTTAATTATTATAATATTATTACGATAATCTACTAAAATATTGAATAAATTATAAAAAAATATATGGATATCCAAAGTCTTTTTGATCTACAATACTTTCATACTTTAGGAGGTATCTTTTGTTGCTTGCGGTAATCTTAATTGTCTATGAGATAAATCAATTTAAGGTTTGATTATGGATATCCGCAACTTTCGTATGAACTTTTAATGTAATATTATAAATGTTCAAATTAACTAACTATATATATTATAAGGCATCATTGATTCATGCACCCCACAATCTGCGAATTTGAATCTCTGTTTAACATTGTTTTTAAAAACCTTTTTGTAACTAATCACGAGATTACATATGTATGTATGTTAAAGCAACTCAAATTATCCCTGAATTTTATAGAATCCAAATATCGCAAGTTGTTACAGATTGGCCCATGTCTTATTAATTATTCTTGTTATAATCTCTAGATTTAGAAAGCCGGCCGAATTATTATTCCTGTTAATTATAAAGATTTCTTTTTCAGTTACCGGATTTATTACTTCATATGTTGTAGCTTTAATTATCGAACTTGCTAAATTAATATTTATCCGATTAAAAACCGTACTTTGTATAAATAATAAGTTAATTCATAGTTTCACGGCTCTGATTTCAAATTATTTTCGTCTCTTAGTATACATATTGTCTATACCCCAGCTTCACGATAATAATCCTATCATGGCAGGGTCAACAATTTGAACCGAATAAAATTCGTAACCATAACAACAACCATATATACCTTGTGTGGCTTGAAATTTCTCAAGTTCGGAGTCGGCATACTTTTTAATCAAGGCTTATATCCTCTGTTCAGGATCAAGCACTGTTTCCTCCCAAGAATTTGGAGCGCTAGCATAGCATGACGAGACATAACTAGAATTGATTATTACCACACGACAAACATTTAAAGAAAGATACTAAAGAATGTCTAGTACATCAGGAATTAAAGCCACAGATGAATTGGTTACAAAATTTAATCAATTCTTAAACTCTAATGACAGATCTTTGTTTATGGTAATTGATAATGAACAATGTCATCCAGGGGAACAGTTACAAGGTACTGATGATTTTTTAGCAGATTTTGACTTAGTTAAACAAAATTTAAAGCACAACGAAGCTACATATTTCATTCACAGAATTGGTGATAATGATCTAATGTTTACAGCATTCGTACCAAATAATGCTCCAGTTAGATCTAAGATGTTATATGCATCTAGTGCTCCTGGTTTACATCAACAATTAGGTGGTTCAGACAGATTTGGTGAATTAATCTTCTTCACTGAATTGGATGAAGTTTCTAAAGAGGGCTATAAACAACATGAAAAGCATTTACAAGCTGTTGACCCAGAAACCGAGGAAGAGAGGGCTTTGGCTACTGCTCTTAATAATGAGGCTGACCAAATGGGTACCTCGGGTGTAAGCCATTATGCCCGGTCAGGCCCCGGTATTCAAACTGTTGGTGGTGGTAGTGGTGCATTAGCTATGGAGTTCAATGAGTCAGTTGAAAAAAGTTTGAATGAGTTTTTAGAATTGGAAAAAGCAGCATTGGGATTGGTAAGTTTAAGATCTTCTCTATTTATATGCCTCACAATAAGATGTTCTGCTTTTTTTGTGGGGAAATTTATCCGAAACATTATACTAACACACTAAATTATAGCAAATTGATTTATCTAATGAACAAGTTGTCGTAGGTAAGCCAATCCAACAAAGTTTAAGTTTGGAGATTATTGATAATGTCTCTCCCCAATATACTTTACACAAGAATGATGACTCTATTGTATTCATTTACACATGTCCATCAGGATCTAAAGTTAAAGAAAGAATGGTATATGCATCTAATCGTCAAGGGGTATTACAAAAATTGAAAAGTTTGAATGTTGACGTTAAGAAAGTTGTAAGTGTTATCCTTTTATTACTGATACTGCTATTAAATAGTTTGAGGGTACCATCGTGATGAGCATTGCTAACAAAATAATAGATTGAAGCTACTGATAAAGATGACTTGTCCACCGAGGAAAATGAATTACATGATTACGGGAAATCTTCGGTCCCAGATCAAAATATCAGCAAGCCAAAATTTAACCGACCAAAACGACCTGGCCGGAGATAAACCGTATTAACTCTAGAGTTGTAGCTAAAAATTATGTATAGTTGACATTGAAGTAAGCATTATTCACACTTGATACTTTTTAAAGTCGAAATGTGTTCTGTATATGGATAATCCGGATTGTAAAACTAGTGCATCTATCTTGATAATTTTTCCATCATCAATCATAAGCATCAAAGCTAATACCGCTGAAGAAACTCGGATCCGAATCCTCGGTTGACTAATTCTTTGAGGTTAAAGATTAGAATAAGTCATAGGCCATAATTAATCCATCCTTATTAACTAACTTTGTACATGTAGTGCATTAGGGGGGAGAGCTGCCATTTCTCCGTGTGATCGATGCAAGATAGGCCTTTTTGAGCATTAAAAATCCGGGGACGGCGTATTTGTATCATTTTTCAAGCCATAATTATGAATCGCGTGGCCACCGAATTGTGGCTTGCCCACTATAAATTCTAACGATGTGCGCATAAGATGCAGGCCGAAGTCTTTCCATAGGATTTGAGGGTCAATAGACCGGCCTGCTCTCTGCTCTCTGCGCGCCTCAAAAAAACAAAAGCAATTAAGCTATCTTTGGTACTTGAATAATGTAAAAGGGTTTTGATACACGTGAAATTTTGAAAATATGATTTCAACATCATGAATTTATTGGCGTAGATTCAAGCGTACACTTGCAGTTTAGTCTGGAATATCGCTGATTCTTTCTACTAAAATCTAGTATTTCTTATCGATAATTGATAAATAAATTAATGTAAAAATAATTAAAGATCATTAAAGAAATGACGACTGATTCATTTCTAAATTCTCATAACGGATAAATGGAAAATGCATAAACTAAAAATATTATACAGACTGAAAGAGAATAAAAAAAAAAAGTAATGTGTGGACACCATGTTTAAATTTTATAAAACTTCTTTATTTACTAAAATCTAAGTAACTAGTCCATTTCACAAGCTTTTTTTATTTTTTTTTTTATTTTTTTTTTCTATTATTTTATTTTTCTTTTCTTTTGAGATATCTTTAATCCTTCTTGTTGTACACTATTGAGTCTTTTCTTTAATAGATCCTCGCAAGTACCAAAATAAATTAAAGTTTATTGTCATTTCAAAACTATAAATATTTCATATATTCCTCTGTTTCAATTTCTAAATTCTTTTTTTTTTTTTATCATCAACTATTCAAATTAGTTTATTCAACACCTTTACTCAACACTCGACAAATACACATTTACATTCACAACAACTCACAATGGGGAAAGATAAAAGTAAAAATCCAGCTATCAATTTTATTGCTGGTGGTACAGCTGGGATGTGTGAAGCGTTAACATGTCATCCTTTAGATACTATTAAAGTTCGTATGCAATTAGCCAGAAGAACTACAACAAATGGTGTGGCAGCTAAAAGAATTGGCTTTATTGGTACTGGTATCAAAATTGTTAAGAGAGAAACTCCATTGGGGTTATATAAAGGTTTGGGTGCAGTTTTAACCGGTATTACACCAAAAATGGCTATTAGATTCACTTCTTATTCTCAATATTCTAGTTTTTTAAAAGATGCTGATGGCCATATTACAAGTTTTAGAACTTTTTGGGCCGGTGTTGGTGCAGGGATCACTGAAGCTGTTATTGTTGTTAATCCTTTGGAAGTTATTAAAATTCGACTACAAGCTCAATCACATTCAATGGCTGATCCAATTAATACACCAAAATACCGAAATGCTGCTCATTGTTTGGCAGTAACTGTTAAAGAAGAAGGTATGGGTGCTTTGTATAGAGGTGTTACATTAACTGCCGCAAGACAAGCAATTAATCAAGGTGTTAATTATATGGTTTATGAAAAAGTTAAAGCAAAATTACATGAATTACAACCTCAATATGAAAATAATTTACCAGTTTGGCAAACTTTGATATCTGGGTTCTTTTCTGGTTCTTTGGGTCCATTGTGTAATGCTCCATTGGATACCATTAAAACTAGAATGCAAAGAGAATCTGGTGCATCAACTGAATCTGGTTTGGCAAGAGTTCAAAGAATTACTGGTACTATGATTAAAGAAGAAGGTATTCATTCATTATACAGAGGTGTTACTCCTCGAATTTTACGAGTTGCTCCAGGTCAATCTGTTGTATTTGTTGTTTATGAACATGTTCGTCAATTAATGGAAGATCGAAAAATGTTCCAGCGGTTGGACTAAATCACTTTTTTTTTTTCTGTGAAAAATGTGTATTACTATTCCAATTTGCATTAAAACATTTTTTTATTTATTCGATTTTTTTCAAAATCTTGCATGTTCATTTCTCTCTTGTTTTAGACTTTATTTAGCATTTATTTTTTTTTTCAAAATCTCAAAATAGTTTAAGCTTATAATTAATAAAAAGTTTTTTTTATTATCTTATCATTTATTTTAAAATTGTACTATAATTGAAGAATTCTATCGTGAGCAGCTGTCCAATTTATTGGAATAAATAAACTTGGCATGTTGAATATTGATTATAGTGAACGTTCAACTTACCAATTTTATGGGACTCTTGATTAGAAAATTAAATAATGTGTGCTAAAATCTTTGACTCATCGTACACCAATCATTTCCCACGCTATGAAACTCATTGGATCGATCTATGATCTTTAAGGTTTAGAAAGCAACCTAAAAAAAAAAGACATATCCCCATATAAAAAGAAAGACTCTCCAACACAACACATAGAATATTAATTAGTCCAAGAATTCTATTATTTAGAACCGCTTTTAATCTATAGGTTTTTGATGCTAAGAAATTAATATACTCGCTATTACTTAACTCAAAAGATGTAAAACACATAATTTTTATTTCTAACTTTAAAAATCAACCCTCTCTTTATAATCATTTTCTTGGGTTTATCAAGGGTTTTGAAATCTTGTTTAAGATCATGATGCAAATTATGTATACACAAGCCTAGAATTGAATTGCCGCCACATGAGCATTTATTGGCCCGGCTATAAAGTAACAAGCACTTTTAAGTCGACCTTTTTTCATGCTATGAAAATATTTAGACCGACCGCGGTGATCTGGCTTTAATATATACACTGCCGGAAGGCACAATGAAAAAGGTATCTATAGTAAAAGGTTGTGACATGACGATTCTTGAACTCTACAGTAATCGGCATGGATGAAATAATCTTCAAAGGATCAATGGATAAATTGATCATCTTCAAGATTATACATGCATGGATATTGGCAGCAACGGAAAAACTTTCTGAGTCTGACCCATGATACTGGTACCAGCACATCATCGTCAGGAAAAACACCAAAAATATTGAGTCACTGATCCACACGGTTAAGAAGGATAATGAACCCCTATTATGCATACTGTATTATATTTATATAATATAACCTGATATTTATTGATCTTGATTGGATTTATTACTGCAGGTAATTATAGAAATCCATGGAGGTAGAATGGGCCATCATAGCAAGTGGGCCGCGGTTCAGATACAAACCTTGCTGATCTATCTCTAATAATTTTCCAACAAATAAGATGCATCAAAATTTGGTATTATGAATCTTTGATCATGCTTGCGCTACTCACTGATATCTCTCAAGCTCTAGATGAGATTTGAACTTTATTCTTTGTAAGTATATCTTTAAAGTTAAAATTCATCCTGCTTGTCGGTTTCAACAAGAGAATCTTATTTGTATTATTTTTTTTTCAAAAACGATTTAAACGTATTATTTTACAATGGCATTTTGTAACACCGACCTTCGGGTTTCAGGCCTTATTAAAAAAAAAATGACTAATTTTTTTGAAAAACCTATTTGTTGTCTTTTTTTTTTTATTATTTTGCAACATATATTATTTAGTTGATTAGATTGTGGGCACAATATATTGAATTGTTGAGGGATGTAAACTTTATAATTTGAATAAAGGATCAAGTCTAAGAAGGTACACCAAAGTCTTTGGTCTGTTTTATATATTTTGTTTTTTAAAAATCAATTATTTGATCCAAGTATATACTGTATAAAACTCTTACACTAATATCACTGCAGGGTATTACATGGACTAATGAATTTTCGTACAAAAGAATTCGATTATAAAATCATACCATCGATATCAAGCTATTTTCTGGTGTTTTTACTTATATATATCTATACCAATAGGAGGCGGCACGAAACCGCAAATTTAAATTTAACTCATCAATCAGCATTCTTGTTGATATATGCAACTTGCCAGAAAAAACTGTAAATAATTTAAACAGTGTAAGCTATCTTGCAACTGCGTTTACATCAGTTTTCTCTATTATCATATTGTATACAATATGTGGTGCAGCTTAAGCTTAGTACGAAGAAATATCAAATGATTAACTGATTAAACTATCTTATATTCATATTCTCACACAAAGAGGTACTCACGAATATGTGTGATACAATTTCATAGTCTCTTAGCTGTAAACAAAAGCATATGATCATGCTCAAATCAGAAGGTAGTCATATTTACACTCAATCTGTAATCGGAGATACCGCAGAAAAAAAATTCTATAGTAAAACTTGCTTCAAGTAGCGAGGAATAAAAAGTGCTAAGGAGGAAATTTCTCAAGCTTCGCAAAAAAAAATTTCTAGCATGGGGTAAACTCTCAGCGTATACCACTACACAAAAGCACAGAAAATTTCTGTATTATGTTTAAGAAAAACAACCAAACCTTTTATATTAATTATTAAATATAAGCATCTTCCCCCTGAGTATCCTTATCGATTAGAATCATCGTTTATCAGATTGCAGATAAAACAATAGAGAATTTAATAATAGAACATGATCTGTTTATAATGGATTGACATTTGCCTTATAATTATTAAGAGTTCTTGAAAAAAGTTAATCCGGGTTTGACCGTTAGAATTTTCAAAATTTGACACGGAGATTTGTGGGGTATTAGTGCTTAAAGTAGCTCCGAGTATCTTTATTGGTCCCGGGTGAGGAATTTTAAGGTCTGATAACGGGAGATTGTCTGGGAAAAAAAAGTTTATTGGTATCAAAAGAAACTTGAAATTTCAATGGTTTTTGGTGTCATGGTGTCAACGATGACAGATTTTGGGCTGGTCATAATTAATTTGAATTCGTGGATGGAAAAAAGAATAATTTTTTTAAACGCCGTTAGGGTGATGAAGATATAATTAATCCGGAGCTCGTTGATAGAATCTAGATGAGCACCAGAAGAGGTTTACTCGAGTTCCATCATCCGTGTTCCAGCTGGCTGTCGTGAGTTGATGGATTTATTATCTGTTGAGCCTAGGGGCGATGGAATCTTTATCTAGATACAAGTCAAAGCATTATTAATATCTATGTTTACTCCTATATAGTATACCCGAATTTAATTACTGTAGGTTCAAATACTGCTTAATATAGCTATGATTATGGTGCACGGTACCTGTTAGTGCGTTGTTGATTCGTTTGATAGATACTAGCGCTCAAAATGAAGCATATCAATAGTTGAAAATTGATAATTATTGGTCCAGGTTATCGATATATGTTCAGCTAGCTCAATGCCTAACTACAGCGACCTAAATATCAAATTTGTATTTAGTGGAAAATAATTACAAGACTGAATTAAAAATGCATATGATGATTCTAATCTGGAAATAGCATTAAAATATTTACTAATGCATAGGTATACAGGAACTTTTTTCTTCCCTTATAGAATTATAGGTAAAGTGGTAAATATATAAGTGTTATTACTATAGTATACATAGTCAAATGGAGATCATCATACTGATGTTTTTGAAGGTTTTGAATTTCTTAATAGGTTATAGCAATCTTCGATCCAACTATTAGTGGTTGGATTTATTTATCTGAGCATTAGTAACATGAGTTGCAGGTAATTTTCAGTTTAAATTATTGCAGCTAGACTATAACTGTTTTATTGCAATGAATACTACAGCCATAGATTTCAAAGCCTAGTGGATACCATGTTGTTAATATAGCAGCTGTGTTACTACGATTTTTAAGTAAGTTGCCATGGTTTCATCACAACAATAACTGCAGAATAAACCAAGTAGGCAAGAAGTCTTACAGACTTCTTACAAAAGTGAAATACTTGATTGTTCTTAATAAAGCTACACATGCTGTTGAACAATTGAATTATGGATATCAATTGTATGAAAATATATAAATGCATTTGAATAGACAAATAAATTTAAACGCATTTTAAATAACTTAGTACTATTCTTTTGATGTATAGCTAAATAGAGCACATGTATGTACATATTTTATAAACTTATTATCCTGATTTAAACCTATGTTGTAATTTCTTAAATAAAGCCAGTAAAATTTCGATACATAAATGTCGAACACTTTAAATAATTATTACAAGCATTACACGCAATATTGATTAGCCCAAAATTCAACGGAAGAGTGTAATAATATCAAGCATATAGCAATTGTACTCCTGATAATTATTGTATAATAAATAATAAAGAAATGTAAAAAAATATAAACTAGGTACAAATCAGATACATAGTATGGTTAAAAACCATGCATGTAAGCCAGCACAAAGTATACATGCATATATTAGCTATCTTCGTATATATATATATATATTTATTTATTATAAACTTTCCCTATTAATATTATAATATTGTTTCAAGTTTAAAATTTATCTATACATTTTATTCCAACATAGATATAGAGAAACTATATATATTAGAAGCAAATTTGACTGCTCGATATTGGTTGATATAGCCTACAGATCAGCCATTTTTAATCACAAGTCAATTTAGTTCTATTGTTCTGATATTTGAAACATAATACATTGCAATTGAATGCATGCAGGCTAATAGGTATACATTCATAAATTGTAGTTCTGGTGTGTTGGATTCTGATTAGATCTAGACGCCTGTGTTTCATCAAGAAGACATTATTAGACTATATATTACTGGGCTTGGTAGTATCCTATATTCTAATAATTTATTACAATTTATTAATAATCAATTACTTTGGTCATTAATCATTTAGATTATTGTTCCATTACAATCTGAATGATTCTATTAGCTTATTGTTTCTATGTATATAAAGAGGACTATTTCCTCTATATTTTGGATTATTGAATAAATTAACTGTATTATTATGTATATTTCACTACATCTAATATGGTGTATATATGTACATATATATAGGCACAAAAAAGTCGCAAATAAAGTTTATTATACTTATCAGTTAATGCCTTCAACTTTTCCTAGGCTTTAGAATCATAAAATGAACAACTTTTCCTTTAAATTAATTAGAATCATAGAATGAACAACTTTTCCTTTAGAATCATAGAATATGTGCATGTTTGATTTGATAATTGCTACTATATGTAGCTCCATTAAAACCCACTTCATATACTCGTGGTTGATCTTAAAGTTCAACTTAAATGACTTATCTGTAATATTTGTAAACTATTGTCATTACATTAAAACCATTAAGTATACACCTATAGTATACTTGTACCAGAATTTTTGAAAACAAGTGCATTATCTTTTGAGTCAGCTCACTCGCCACATCATATAGATTATTATATTGAATATTAGTGTGCGCATTACTTATACCCTATTGGTATACACTGTTTTCGGTATATATTTGGAGCCACTTAAAATTAATTAAGATCGTAAGGTTTCCAGAAGAAATGGTGCTGATAACCATGAACAATATCGATGGTTAACAGATTATATATAGCTAGAGTAAGATAAGCAGGATTTGACATATATCAATCGCATAAATTTATACAAACTTCATTTAAGAGATCGACTAAATATGTTAACGATTATCTTAGAAGCTCAGCTGGTTAAGCTTGAGCAGTAAGAAGAATATATATATATATATCTTAATATTTAAATCAACTGATGAACTAGAAACATTCTAGTTGATTCTCTGTACCGTGCTGTTGAGATTTGTTCCTACAGTATTGGTAGATATCACTATCCATTATAGGATAGTGTTGCCTTGCCAGAATTATGTGTCCCTTAGCAAGCTTAGCAAGCCATTCGATACAACAAACCACCATCAGGATTGATAATGTAATTAACCTCAATGGAGCATTCCTACACAATAAGTTAGACCAAGCAGCTTTTATCCGAATATTAATTCGTCCTTTAAGCACTCTAAACAGATAATCCATTAACCCTGGATGGATAATTTTTGATAGGATCTATTGATATCTCATGAGTTACAAAATGCTGAAAATTTTCAAAAATCCTGCCACCATCCGCGACTCAGTCTGTCACCCCATCAACCAACCGCGAATCCATGCATCAATGATGATCAATTAAAACATGAATCCTCTCATGCACGGAAAAAATTTTTATCCATCAATTTGATGCATGAATGGTGGTTGTTCGCGAACGATTTCAAGCCCACTTGAATTAAAATTTCCCTGGACTTGATGCATTAACCTAAGGCGTGTCCATTATCAGTGCCTAAGTACTACAAAGACGCGTGTCAAGCGCGCGGTGAGTTCCGATAGAGTTGATGAAAAGTTTAGGGCATCTCCGATAATTACTGCTTGAACGCTAATATTTTTTGCTTACAGGATAGTAGTAAAATGGGCCCAAAAATTAGAAATACCATGAAAAAATTGCAAAATTTTCTTTCTGTAGAACCTTTTTTTGACAATCATTAAGGTCGGGATTTTCATTGGACCTTTATTGCTTATGGATTATTGTATTGATATCTGCCATAAGTACTTCATATATCTGGCTCGAGCTCTATACGGGATTTAACATAGAACTCAATCGAAGCGGTTCTATAAAATTGTATTGATATGGATCGATTACCTGTTTATTGGAAGTGAATCTTATCAATCCCTGTGGATGCATGCGTTTATGTATACAAAATGAACTACACCTCTATATCCATATAAGATAATTAATGGCACTCGATATCTTGCGAGATCATGAAACGGGATAAACCGAGCTGATTTAGGAGCCACATATTATAATATTTTAGCTGATTCATGATACAACTGAGTAAGCATTAAAGGTTTTGTCTCGATAGTTTGGTCATAAAATTTGAGAAATTGATATTCATCATGAATACATTAATTTTATCATAAAATAATGCACCTTTAAAACATTATCAATTTGTTTCATTATCACGCAATCAGTTCCTTTTAAATAATATGTTATAAACACTTAATTATCAATTTACTGATATATTTTACCCATATTAAGAATCATGGACTCAAAATTTGCCAATTGTCATTTTCAATTATCGTCTTATCTACAAAATTATGGATTCTCAGTTCAACTTACCAATGGTAATGATTACATTTTAATAATTCATCATAAATAATGAATGAAGTTGCGCCTTCAGTAGATCTAGGCTTATATACACCCTTTGCATCCGATAAGGTTGAACCTAAACAAACAGTTCAATTGTACCGAGTCTTGAATCTGAAAGTCCAAGGTGCTCGGAAAAATTTCACTTATGGACCCTTTTTCCTATAGTAACTGCCATGGTTAACAATTGAAATTTTTTTCATAACGGGAAATGTTTAACGACCCCTCTTTGTGCATTTGTTTCTCGTATTCTTATTCCGATTAAACTTTTGGGTTAAGTATTTGATTGCTACAAGGGACCCCTGTTAGTCGGGATATGGATTCACAATGTTTGGAATACGAGAATCATGGTTAATAGGTTTTTCCAGTATAGAGCGCTGATGAAATCTGAATTTACATGTATAAAATAATGGATATTCTGTCCTCTTGGATCCTTTTAAATTTGCGCTATGTGCATGTGTATTAAAGCCGTGCATTTAGCACGCCTATATATATATATATCTATAGACCTATTATGCATGCCGGACAAATTGTTTTCAATTATATAATTGGAACGTGTGACTTATCGTGTTACAGTTCTATCTTTTATGCAAATCGTTTTGTCGAGGAAAAGTTCGGAAAGGCCATCAATCGATCGAACTTAAGTTAATCGGTTGAGTTCTACCATGATGGATATGAAACCATTCCAGTTGTCGTCTACTCTATGTTGTTAATTACCAACTTAGATTGCTTATGTGATTGTAATGTTAGTGTGAAACAGCGATATCTAATTACAATTAATATTCTGATGTCAAAAACTTGAGTCAGATTATGACTTGTACAGGCCTAAATTAAAGCCATAGGATCGATGTAAAGTTAAAATCATTCATTCATGTGGCAACAATAATATTGATTGCTGATTCAACCTAAGGCTCCTGAATTATCTATTCAAACTTTCAGCATATGCAGTACTTGAATAGTCAAAGCAGGGCTTCAATATTGTACTAATCATAAAAATCATAGTACTTGTAATCAAAACCTGTAAAGTTTTTAAAATATAAAGGGCTAATTCAAAAGATTTAAAATGCAGTTCTGCGATACATATCACAACTTAAGGATGCTTATTAAGTCGCAATTTTATCAAAATAAAAAAAGTTTCAATAATTCACCATGCATTGCTTTTAATCGTGCGGCTGTAATTTGAGTGTCGATCCCTCTAAAAAGTTTTGAAAAAATTTCACATCTCTGTTACGATTAATTCTCGAATGACATTTTGGCCTTTCAAAAAAGCAAAATTTTCACGCACAATCTCAACAGTTTCAAGCTTGGCTCACATTAAAAAGATGTGGGGGATCAATATATAGTCTATAGTGCAGATTTAAGTTTTAGATCTGAACTATACCATATGGTATTTTGATATATAGATGGACTGATCTTAAAAAAAAAATTACCATGTGCACTTAGGCTATATATAGAATGCAAATGAGGCTCTAAAGTTAAACATGTCAAATGAAAATTTAGATATTTGGTAATAATTGCTGCTTTAGCTTAGAGTGTTGGAATATATAGAGGAACTAGTAGAGTGACTTTCGAAGTTTCTGTCGTTCCGTGAACTGAATAATGCTTTGTTACATTGACATGAAACTTTTTATATCTACATGTATAGCAGCGGAAAATTTGGGTTTTGTGGTATCTTAAAAAGTTTGAATTAATTGGATCTGTTACATCGATACTACATATGTATATGACACTTAAGCTCACAAATTTTAGGTGTATTATAATATGAACATACATCTAGAAGCTTTAAATTTGGTACTATAGAATACGAGCTTTATACTTTTCTTAGATCGATCGTATAGCACAGAGCAACCCATACTCATAACCTGATTGATTCTTAGCACTACTATCACTTATGCGCGCAATCCACATCATTGTGTATATATATACACCATAGGTAACTATATATATATCATGATGTATACTATAGGTATAGTATAGATTTCAAGCTGAAGATCAATATTACCTTAACATTATAAACATTGATATCTTTCTACTCAGATCTTATTACTCAAGTTTTAAACTTTAACTTAAAATTTATAAACATTTGTCTAACTATATATATGGATATTGCAATGGATATATTAATCAATTGCACAATGAAATCTTCTAAGCCTTGGATTATAATAAAAAATCTTATCGAATATTGTTCGTAGAATTTCTGACGGCTATCAACAGTATCAAATCCATACAAACTAAATACTTAGCCTAGGCTGTTCAGCTATATACTATTAGTGGCCGAATATTTCTTAAAGTACTTTCAAAGTTTTATATACATAGTCTCTTCATTATACGATTGAAGCAGCAGTATAGTATAGTATATACCTTGGTGCTGTGCTAGCTCAAGAGGATCAATTTTCATAACACAGTGAATTATACATAGATACCCCCACGTAACTCAAGTTCGGATGGTGAGAGAACAGTTCATCTCAAGAAAATTTTTCAATTAATTGTTAATAGCACCTTCTACCTGGTATACCATGCACTTCGGATGCGGTATCTATGCATAAGAGCTTTAGGGATGCATGGTATATTTGAAAATTCTCCCGAGCTGAAATTGAAACGCGTGGTTATAAACTTAAATGAAATAATTTTTTAAAAAAATTTTCTAACAAAGCGAGTTATTCCGATCACAAGGAGTAAATTTGATATTTTTGTTTACAAATGCGAATGTTGGAAGCCATGGCATTTTAAGATTATAATTGATGAGAGACAAAAATATTTTCTTTATATTTACAATGTCATTCATTATATATAGTTAAGTGGGATAATTATAAATAAATTCTAAAAATCGAATTTGTGTTGAAGGCCTGCAGGTATGCAGGTATCTGAATAACAGTTTAAACGCCTCAGTACAATAATTAGTACTATGATATATATATTGGACTATAAATGTCGATGAATATATATATATAAGCTTTGTCTTTTAGGGAGACAAACTATAGGTCATGTTAAATTTTATCTGTTAGGCGATTAATGAAATTTTTCATAAATCAGAAGATGGTTTTATTGCACTAAAATGGTAGATTTATTGAACCCTGGGTGTACCTGGAACATCTTTATAGTATTAATTCATATCTCAGGAACTTAACGCTATCGACAAGAATAATTGAATGTAACAAAACTCGATCGTTGTACATACATGGTATGGTATCTTTCGGTTGAAAAATTTTGGGCTCATGCACCTGAAATAAGCACATGAATTCAAGTGAAGCAAGACTTTCTGTTCATCTCAGCCTCACCTGGTTGATCTTGAATATTTGACCGTTGGTACAGTTCAGCGGACCTGTGTAAAAAGGATATATATCAGTACAGTAACTGAATACTATAGTATACAGAATTCTAAGCTGGTCATTCGGAAAAAATCTATTGAACTGAATCCATCGGTCTAGAGTTTTGATCTAGAATAGAGATGACTTGCCCCTCCCCCACCATTTCCATTGAATTCAAGTTGACTATCAGCACTGTGTAAAATAACTGAATTAATTCTTAAGCGGTGCAGTCATGATTAATTGATATGAAAACGTCGAATGGCTGATTATGTATATACGTGTATATCGATTTTGAAGTAGATGTATCAACATAATATACTATAATTGTGTAGTTTCATTATAAGGTCTAGATCTTTTAAATATTATTACTGTTAATTAATTATTTGTTTTTCTGTCAAGCCAAACGAAACTAGTTCATTTGGCATAAAATTCGCAATTGACATGTATAATACAACCTATGAATTATAATTATAGCTTCTCTATTCAGCTATATGACCGATATACTAATTTAGATTTAAATTGTATTGTGTGTTTTTGAATGATTTTTATGAGGTAAATTATTATTAATAAAATCTCAGTGAGTGTTAAAGCGTTTCAGGCGCTTATAATGCTCTTTAACACTCCACACAATTGATGACTATATATTGTATTATGAAATGAGATGCTCTTCTAGAAAAATCAAGCAATTTGGTCCATCGATCGATCGATAATCTAATCTGAGAGATCTTAACACACAGCACTACCAGCTATGGATATCCTACATGTAATCTTAAATAGAAGGATCAGCCTTCATCTTTCGGAAAGTACCGTAGTACTGCTTGAAGTAATTCTTACTTGCACCTTACTTGGCACCATGGAGTGGTATATATTTGGACCCTAACCATATTGACTCATTAGAACCATTCTGTGCCCTAATACTCAACGGTATCCCCACCATACAATTCAAGTATACTCAGAAACTTTTAATTTATAAGTTTAGATAATAAATAACATTGAACAATTGCAATAGGATGTTGGATGTTCAAAATATTTCTTTGCATCGCACCATAGATGATTCTTAACTATAGTATACATGCGTACGTACCGTCAAGCACCGACCGATTAGCTTTCTAAGATCCAGACTTTAATAATCTGAGACATGAATTATTGCCTTAATTAGCAATATAAGGTTAATGGATTGTAAAACCATACAACGCTACACGGTGCTCTTATGGAAAAATTCTTTCCAGCTCGGGGTAGCCGTGCTATATATATATATATATAGTATACTATATATATATACAATGTAAGATTTCAAACTTGGCACGTTCAACGGTACTGAACGTTTACTAAAATCTATTTTTAATTTAAATTCTTGTTCTCGAAGATCTAAATCTGATTTTACAGATCTTGTGGATCCATGTATATATTGCCATATTAGTATCGATTCGAACGTAATTAAGTGTATTATATTCTACATAGCTACTGATTTTATACGTACGAGTTGACAATAAATCAGGTATTATGTTAGAGGTATACATGGCTGAATAATTTGAAAGTTTTCAGAACAACTAACAAAAGAGAGGGTAAAATACGGTAGTCTTAAATCGGTTGTTTCGTTGCATGCAAATATTTTCTTGTATATTTAAAATATGGAACAATAATATATATCTATAGCTTTATATACATATAATTATAGTTATAAAACTGATTTATATCAGAATCAAAAATTCAATTATTCATAACTATATCGTATGCTTGAGGGTAAGCTGGAGTTCTGTCTTTATAAGTATTACTTATAACTATAGTGTTTAAAGAAAGGGCCAGCCTTGCCTTAAATTTTGAATTCACATGCATTCATCCAAGGTCTCTATAGTAAACACAAGCCCATTTAGTCACCTCTGTAAATACAGTAAACCATATATTGGACGGATGGGTATCTATTACAATGAAAAATTCTCTGCTACCATCTAGGTGGTTTATAATACAACGTCCAAAAATTTAGTATTAACCAATCCCCTGCAGATTATAAATAGAATATCGACACACTTATATAAATCAAAAAATCAAATCATTCGACCTAGAATTTTATAATATTTGAAATCTGAGAACTTGGTGAGATAATCGATTTACAAATTGGAAGATTTACATGTAGTTACTTATTATAATGTTCCCCTTAAAAATGATCATGTATTATTGGCAATATTTTGCACATTTGAATAATTTTACAAGTCATACCAGGTAGTTTGCACTGAGTATACTATAGTACTTGATAGTAAAGGGTAAACAATCGGTCATACTTCTCTTCACGCACTGTGTTAATTTAGCAAGTTTGAACATCCCATGTAAGGCTTTAACTGCATATGAGTTTTATGATATTTGACCTTTTTTGCACAATTACACCGAGGAAAGGGTACCCCTCCAACTGCACCACAAATCTCCATTTGCACCACGCTATAATCAGGTCAACAAAACAATCACTTTAATATATTCAGTCAATCCATCATCCAATGTTTTAACACCATCAATGCCTATCGGTGAATAAAATTGTTAGTCAGTTGAATCAATTCATCATCTCATCAACCATGAGTGGCCTCAGCCATTATAAAACTTTAACAATGCTTAAACAAACAGTGGAGGGTTTTAATACCCGCTTAACCATGGCAGCTCTGCCATCCGCGCGGACGGAACGTTCCGCTTGCAATTGAAAAAAAAAAAGTTCCTGAAAACAACAAAAAAAGTAACGGGATTTTTCATGTATACACTTTAGAGGTAAATTTTCTGGCGCCAGAATTCTGTCTAGAAATAAAATCTTTGACGCTTGACTCCGGCGTTGTTACGCCCCTCCAGTGCTATAAGAGAGCTTAATGCAGCATAAAAGCCCCTCAACCTTGCCTAAGCAGGTTAAGGAAAAAAAGCAAAAAAAAAAAAAAAAAAAAAAGAACTGCTGCAACATAGCAGATGAAATATTTCCTTCTCTATCGATTAAAGATTAAAACGCATGATAAATTTTTCCTTAATGTACCCTTAAGCGCTGAACTGGTATAAGGATATAAATACTTTGCCTATTGCACTTTCTATTTTAAATCTTCTCTTTTTTTTTTTTTGTCTCCCTCTCCTATTTCACAAGTTAATTAGTTTCAAAAAAATATCTGTAATTATTTGACATATAAAAATCAGATAGAAAAATAAAGATCACAAACTTTTTGTTTTTCTGCAATCAATATTATTTTTGAAATTATACGGCATTTTCACTCGACTTTTTGCATTAGATTCGTTTTCAATCGTCTTTATTATACTACTACCAAGTCAACAAAAAATACATCAGTGAATAAGAAAAGGTTCACCTACTAACAAGATTTAACTTTGGCATTTATAGTTACAATTTAAAGTTTATTACTACACAAAGAATAAAAAACTACGTTGGGATCAGTTTAATATCGATTAAAGTTACACTAACATACTCTTAATTTTTTCGATAAGTTCTTTTATATCTGTTCTTTTCTGAATTTTTTTTTTTATCATACTAACATTTCGACACTACAGTCTCAGAACAAAAAAATGCCATTAATACTACCCAGTGTTTTATCTCATACTCCTTTGGCAAGCAAAAGTACAACTCCTACAGGATCACAGAGAAATTCACCAAGATTAAGTCCAACTGAAGGTCCTCCATCTGCATCAGTATCAGCTGCTAGTTTAGTTCGTCCTCTATTACACAAAAGATACCATTCCAGTCCAAATACTTTTACTTTAAAAGGTTTGCATCATCATCATCATAAGCACGATAAACATGAAAAGCATCACAAAGAAAATAAAGATAAATATCATAACCATGATGATAGATTTAAACCAGTTACAAGACCACAATCACCAGCAGTTGCACCAGATCCAGTCAAAATGAGTTTTAATATTGAGAGTCCTCCACTAGTTTTGTACGGATCACCAAAAGAATCAAGTGGTGCATTATTAAGTGGATTATTTCAATTGGAAGTTTTGTATCAACCAGTTGAAATGAAATCTGTTAAACTATTTATTTCACAAAAAGTTACATGTCGAAAACCTATTAGTGGTATTAAAAAACAACCACATCACCATAAACATGATTATAGAACAAATGGTCAATATACTTGTAAAGAATGTGGTTCTCAAGTAACTGAGTTAGCAAGATGGGATGTTTTAACTCATGATACTACATTGCCAAGACAAACACATGCATATCCTTTTTCACATTTAATGCCTGGTTCATTACCAGCTACCACCAATAATCCAGTATTTGAAATTGAATATTCATTAAATGCTGAAGCAGTTGAATTAAATGGTAAAGTTCATTCAATTAGTCATCCTATTAGATTAGGAAGATCAGTTATTCAAACTAATGAAAGAAATTCAGTACGAGTTTTCCCCCCAACACAATTAACTGGTAATATTGTTTTACCATCAGTTGTTCATCCAAATGCTTCATTCCCATTTGAATTATCATTAGAAGGTGTTAGTGCACCTGATGAACATCATGGTAATCAATCAAGATGGAGAATGAGAAAAGTTAATTGGAAAATTGAAGAAATTGCCAAAATGAGACCACCAAAATGTTCAACTCATAATCCAGATGGTAAAGCTTCAATGATTGAAGATACTAGAATTATTGGAGATGGTGAATTGAAGAATGGTTGGAAGACTGATTTTACTGGTAAAGGTAAAATTGAATTGGGTAATGTTGATTTACGAACCAGAGCAAATACTGCTGTTTCCTGTCATATTGATGATCCAACTTTAGGGTTGACAGTTTCACATATTTTGGTTGTTGAATTGGTTATTGCAGAAGAAATCATGACACAAAAATCTACAGGTAGACAAGCTGTCCCAACTGGTGCTGCAAGAGTATTAAGAATGCAATTCAATCTAAATGTTACAGGTAGAAGTGGTTTGGGCATTTCATGGGATGACGAAGTTCCACCTGTTTATGCTGATATTCCATTATCACCTCCAGAATATGATTGTGTTACTGGTGGTATTCCAACTCCTAAATTTGAAGATCAAGCTCCTCCTTATGGATGTGATGAATTCGTTCAAGGTATTAGTGAACGTTTACAAATGGCACAATTATAGTTTATTACTTTTATTATTACGAATTGGGGACTAAGACACTATTAACGACTTTAGAATTTTTATTTATATATTATTAACTTATTAGAATTTAACGACCTTTGACGAATTATACTATTTTTTTTATATTCTTTATTTCATAATGTAGATTACACTGTAGTGCTTTTTTATGGATCAAGATGTTGTTAGTGATAGAAAACTTGACGTGTAAAATGGTTTAAGCTTATCATGATCCGATGACCACCGATCTGGAGAAGACGTTAAGTTACAATTGTGACAAGCTGCAGTTTATTGCATTAGCGCACTGAGTAAAAATATACCGCTCATCTTTATAATTCTTAAGCGGGACACTTATAAGGCTCGTCTTCACCGTGTCAGTCGTATAAGATTTTGGGAGACCAAATCCCACCCAGGTGCGCACCAAACATTAAAACCTTCATTATTTTCTCAGCTGTTACACCACACTCTGTTTACATCCTAAGTTCAAAGACACCTATAGAAAGTTTGTTTTAAAACATTACTTTCTTCACACAACATTGAATTTACAGAATACTGAATATAACATTGCACACTAATAATAGAATCAATGATAGATAAACTACCTGCAGAGATCAATGATTTAATCTATCAACATTTGGCACAACCAGATCTTATAAACTTACTAACAGTTTGTAAGTCATTCAGTCATGCTGTTATTCCGGCGATCTGGTCAACTGTTTGGGTTGATGCATTACAAATCTCTGGCTATAGAGATGCTAAATCAATTACAGAAAAGGCATTAGCAGAGTGTCGAATTACTAACCAACCAGCTCAATTCGTTCATGAAAAACGACAAAGGTATATGTTTATTGGTAGAAATAGATTAAGAGATTTTTGTTATGGTCTTGAAAAGGGGAAATATACTTTTGCATTATCATGTGTGAAAACTTTAAATGTTAGTTTGGAGTATACTATAAAAGAATGCCAGGTTATGGGGACTTTAGAAGAATGTGATGAATTAGGGTTAGTTCATTGGTTAATCGAAGAAATCCCAAAATATTTTACAGGTTTAACACAATTAGAAATTTTAACAGAATCAATAACAGAAGAAAAAGCACCTGCAATGGCTAAATTAGATTTTGATAACGTACCAACCAATTTATTCATGACTTTAGAACATTCACATCTTGCAAGGTTAGGTAAAGTGAATTTTTCTAATATTAAAGTATTAAGATTAGAAATCACATTTCAAGAAAGATTATCTTATGATTTAGCTGCACATTTTAAATCTGTGTTACCAGGCACGGTTGAACGCTTAGATCTAGTGAATTATGCAGAATCATCAATTACAGTCAAAGGGTTTATAAAATTTATCAGGAACTGTACCAGACTGAAAGCATTAACATTATTCACCCCAGTTTTATCATCAGAAGATGATCCAGAATTGGATCTACCAAGCTTAGAATTAATGTATATTAATTTCTCATCTTTATGTGTATTAAAATCTTTGAAACCTTACCGAACTCAGCGGCTAAGCTTGGAAACTTTTGTGGAGTTGCATGATTCTCATGAGGGGTTAAAAAGTTTATTAAAATATATAAATAATTTTAAGGAATTGGATGAAATTATTTTTGAGAATGTTTCGCCAGCTATTGCATTAAGAATTGTCAAATCAGTTCCATCTGTTCGATCTGTATCACTACATGGACCATTAATTCAAGTTGAAGATTTAAATAATGATTTAAAAGGGTTTGAAAGTGTCAATTTGAATTCATTGTTGGTTGATTTGAATTCTAAAAAGATTCAAAGTGATCAGCTCAAAGAGTTTGAGGGTGATCAGGTGGTTGTTGGTAGTAAAGAGGAGTTGAACTGCGATAGACTAGAGGACAAATTTTATGATGATGGGTTTAGCTTGATCAGGCTTACCCCGCAAGTTAATCCGCAATTTTATAATATCAAATAATCCCTAGATTGCTTGGTATAGTAGAACTTTATAGATGAAAACAAGTATTTTTATGCAAGTATTATAATGAAGTATGATACATAATATTCTCAGAGTCGGTTAAAAGTTGAGCCCTTACTTGTACCCTGATTATAATATATGTAATATGTGTATATTTAAGCTTAGATTTGTCTGAGTTAAAACAAGCACAGCCGTGCTACGGGTATATATGGTTAAAATATACCGTGAAGCTGTTTTCAAACACTGCTATAGCCGTCGTTACTTTATAAGTTTTGAATAGCAAACATCGAAATTTCAAGCATATCTACGCAGACAGTGTACAAATTCTTAGGAGGCCTCAATTGAGTTTAAATTATGTAAACAATTATAATCGATTTATTACCCAACTAGGGTGGATAATGATTTAATATCTTCAGATTAGTCAATCATCATCAGCTGCTATAACCTCAGTAGTCATTCACCTGTATATATTATCATTTGTGGATGCATGCTCTAAACATTTTGTACATCCAATTGGTAAATCTGGCGAGCCAAAGGGCAATAAGATGCAATACATATATATCCATAGGAGTTACCGTCGGTAAATGTGGTTTCCCTCCAGTTTTATTGAATGAATCAAACTTCGATCATCGAGAAATGAATGATGATCTCATCTCCACTGTGACGGCAGTTTTAAAACTTTGAAGGTATTACAGCTGGTGATATTGAAAGATCTTATATATATGCATGGTAAATTAGGGATGTTAAGTACAAGAGAATTGCATCAATATCAAAATTCTGGTTAGAAACTAAATTTGATGCCATTCATCCACCAGAACAACTAGACAACAAACCATGAAAGTGAGGGGTCGACTATCAATTAGGATGTCAATGCACTAAGACCGGTTGACAACCATCATGAAGAAGCTTAGCTTAATCACAATGTTTACAATTGGTAAATTTAACTCATTTTAGATTCATTTTTTGAGCCGCAATTAAGACTTAATTCAGTACCAAATGTGAAACTTGTGCTTCATCTAATTAGAAATCTATAATAATCCATTCATCTACTGGTAATTCTTTTACCGTAACCAAAGCACTATAGTATACAGCTAAGAAAGAAAGTCAAAATACTGCGTAATTTTAGTGGTAAAAAAATTTTCTGCTTCATCACTGTTTCAAGCCCGCGCGAGCTTTTAGCTTCAAGCCCTACGAAAACCCAGACAGTTTACTTATCACTGTAAAATTTTCTTCACCCACTGCTACTAGTGCTTGAAGATAAACAACCACCATCTGATGATATAAATATAGTTCAAAATAACCAGTTTTTTGATCAAATTTTTTTTTCTCCTCTTCTTTCTCTCTCTCTTGTATTTCTTATTTTTATTTATTTTATTTATTTATTAGAGCATCAATATATTATTTATTAAAAACCAATTTCATACAAAAAACACACACACATTATAGAATAGAAAATGGCTGCATTACCAGAAACTGTTACTGTTTTACCACCAACTAACCAATTAAAAGGTTTATATTCCATCATTCGAGATAAAAACACTCCAAGAAGTGATTTCATCTTTTATAGTGATCGAATTATTCGATTATTAGTTGAAGAAGGTTTAAATCAATTACCAGTTAAATCTCATCAAGTTATTACCCCAACTGGTGCCACTTATGATGGTGTTAAATTTGAAGGTAAAATTTGTGGTGTTTCAATCATGAGAGCTGGTGAATCTATGGAACAAGGTTTAAGAGACTGTTGTCGAAGTGTTAGAATTGGTAAAATTTTGATTCAAAGAGATGAAGAAACTGCTGAAGCTAAATTATTTTATGATAAATTACCAGAAGATATTGCTGATCGATATGTTTTCTTGTTAGACCCAATGTTGGCAACTGGTGGTTCCGCTCAACGTGCTGTTGAAGTTTTGAAATCAAGAGGCGTTTTGGAAGAACGAATCTTATTTTTGAATTTAATTGCAAGCCCAGAAGGTATTCAATCATTCTGTAAAATGTTTCCAAAATTACAAATCATTACTGGTGTCATTGATGAAGGTTTAGATGAAAATAAATTCATTGCTCCAGGTTTGGGTGATTTTGGTGACCGATATTATTGCATCTAATTTTCATCATTTATAGAATATGTCATTTACATGTATTATAATTGTTTATTATTATACTTTTTTTTTAGAAAATTCTGGTTCTTAAGTTTTTTTTTTTTTTTTTTTTTTTTTTTTTTTTTTTTATATTTTTTAA